>CM051463.1:16212702-16501205 GCA_028095005.1 Rhynchospora pubera | reverse complement strand
TAAATGTAAAACGTTGAATGCTCCAATAATTACTCTTAAGTCTTTAAAATCTGCACATAATGTGCGCAATTACAATGTATAATCCAATCATTTTGAATAACTTAGTTCAGAAACACATTCTTAACTATATAAAGATCATAAATATAGATTACTGTGGTCAAATGACATAAAAAGAATACAAATTTTTTGAAATGCTCAAATATACTCAGAAATTGTAAAATGCGTGTATTATGTGAATAATTACATTATATAATCCAATCGTTTGAAATAAGTGAGTTCATAAATATATTCTAAACTATATAAGGAGATTAAATATAGATTATTGAGATAAAATGACTTAAAATGAATGCAAAATCGCTTAAAATGCTCAAATGTACTTAGAAACTGTCCAATCATTTTGAATAATTGAGCTCATAAACATATTCGAGACTTTACAAAGAGGATTATTTATTATTGTTATCAAATGACTTAAAATGAATGCAAAATCGCTTGAAATACCCAAATATACACAGAATATGTAAAATCTGCACATTGATGTGTGTAATTACAATGAATAATCCATTCATTTTGAATGAGTGTGTTCCTAAACATATTCTTGACTTTGTTAAGAGCTTAAATATAGATTATCGTGAACAAATGTCTTAAATCGCATGCAAAAATCGCTTGAAATGCACAACTACACTCTGAATCTTTAAAATCTGAACATTTTGTGCATAATTACAATGTATAATCCAATCTTTTTAAATAAGTGAGTTGATAAACATATTCGAGATTTTATAAAGAGAGCTTAAATATAGATTATTGTGAACAGAAGACTTAAAATGAATGTAATATTCAAATTTTCTCAGAATCTGTAAAAACTGCAAATTATGTGCGTAATTACAATATATAATCCAATCTTTACTATATAAAGAGGTTCAGTTTAGATTATTGACATCAAATGAATTAAACTGAATGCAAAATCGCTTGAAATGCTCAAATATACTCAGAATCTTTCAAATCTGAACATTATGTGCATAATTACAATCTATAATCCAATCGATTTGAATATTGAATAAGTGATATCATAAGCATATTCTAGACTATATATTGAGCTTAAATATACATTATGGTGATCAAATGACTTAAAATGAATACAAAATCACTTGAAATGCTCAAATATATTCAGTATTTGTATAATCTGCATATTATGTGAATAATTACAATGTACAATCCAATCGTTTTGAGTAATTGAGCCCGTAAACATATTCGAGACTTTACAAAGAGCTTTATTATCGATTATTCTTATCAAATGACTTAAAATGAATGCAAAATCGCTTCAAATACCCAAATATGCACAAAATATGTAAAATCTGCACATTATGTGTGTAATTACAATGAATAATCCATTCGTTTTGAATGAGTGTGTTTTTAAACATATTCAAGACTTTGTTAAGAGCTTAAATATTGATTATCGTGAACAAATGTCTTAAATTGAATGCAAAAATCGCTTGAAATGCTCAAATATACTCAGAATCTTTAAAATATGTACATTTTGTGCATAATTACAATGTATAATCCAATCTTTTTAAATAAGTTAGTTCACAAACATATTCGAGAGTTTATAAAGAGAGCTTAAATATAGATTATTGTGAACAGTTGATTTAAAATGAATGTAAAATCGCTTGAAATATTCAAATGTTCTCAGAAATCTGTAAAATTTGCAAATTATGTGCGTAATTACAATGTATAATACAATCGTTTTGAATAATTGAGTTCATAAACATATTCTAGACTATCGAAAGAGATTCAATATAGATTATTTACATCAAATGAATTAAAATGAATGCAAAATCGCTTGAAATGCTCAAATATACTCAGAATCTTTCAAATCTGCACATTATGTTCATAATTACAATGTATAATCCAATAGTTTTGAGTAAGTTATATCATAAACATATTCTATGAAAAATAAAGAGCTTAAATATATATTATTGTGTTCAAATCACTTAAAATGAATGCAAAATAGCTTGAAATGCTCAAATATACTCAGAATCTATAAAATCTGCACATTATGTGATAAATTACAATGTATGATCCAATTCTTATGAATAAGTGAGTTCTAAACATATTCGAGACCATATAAAGAGCATCAATATAGATTATTGTCATCAAATGACTTAAAATGAATTCAAAATCGCTTGAAATGCTCAAATATACTCAAAATCTGTAAATTCTGCAAATTATGTGAATAATTATAATGTATAATCAACTCTTTTCGAACAAATGAGTTCATAAACATATTATAAACTATATAAAGATCATAAATATAGATTATTGTCATCAAATGACTTAAACTGAATGCAAAAGCACTTGAAATGCTTAAATATACTCAGAATCTGTAAAAGTTGCATATTATGTGAAGAATTACAATGTATAATCCAATCGTATTAAATATGTGAGCTCGTAAATATATTCTAGAGTATATAAAGAGCTTAAATATAGAATATTGTCATCATATAACTTAAAATGAATGCAAAATTAATTAACATGCTCAAATCAACATAGAATCTGTATAATATGCACATTATGTGAATAATTACAATGTATAATCCAATCGTTTTGAATAATTGAGCTCATAAACATATTTAGACTATATAAAGAGCTTAAATTTAGATTATTGTGATCAAATAACTTAAAATAAATGTAAAATCGTTTGAAATGCTCCAATATACTCAGAATCTTTAAAATCTGCACATAATGTGCGCAATTACAATGTATAATCCAATCATTTTGAATAACTTAGTTCAGAAACACATTCTTAACTATATAAAGATCATAAATATAGATTACTGTGGTCAAATGACATAAAAAGAATACAAATTTTTTGAAATGCTCAAATATACTCAGAAATTGTAAAATGCGTGTATTATGTGAATAATTACATTATATAATCCAATCGTTTGAAATAAGTGAGTTCATAAATATATTCTAAACTATATAAGGAGATTAAATATAGATTATTGAGATAAAATGACTTAAAATGAATGCAAAATCGCTTAAAATGCTCAAATGTACTTAGAAACTGTCCAATCATTTTGAATAATTGAGCTCATAAACATATTCGAGACTTTACAAAGAGGATTATTTATTATTGTTATCAAATGACTTAAAATGAATGCAAAATCGCTTGAAATACCCAAATATACACAGAATATGTAAAATCTGCACATTGATGTGTGTAATTACAATGAATAATCCATTCATTTTGAATGAGTGTGTTCCTAAACATATTCTTGACTTTGTTAAGAGCTTAAATATAGATTATCGTGAACAAATGTCTTAAATCGCATGCAAAAATCGCTTGAAATGCACAACTACACTCTGAATCTTTAAAATCTGAACATTTTGTGCATAATTACAATGTATAATCCAATCTTTTTAAATAAGTGAGTTGATAAACATATTCGAGATTTTATAAAGAGAGCTTAAATATAGATTATTGTGAACAGAAGACTTAAAATGAATGTAATATTCAAATTTTCTCAGAATCTGTAAAAACTGCAAATTATGTGCGTAATTACAATATATAATCCAATCTTTACTATATAAAGAGGTTCAGTTTAGATTATTGACATCAAATGAATTAAACTGAATGCAAAATCGCTTGAAATGCTCAAATATACTCAGAATCTTTCAAATCTGAACATTATGTGCATAATTACAATCTATAATCCAATCGATTTGAATATTGAATAAGTGATATCATAAGCATATTCTAGACTATATATTGAGCTTAAATATACATTATGGTGATCAAATGACTTAAAATGAATACAAAATCGCTTGAAATGCTCAAATATATTCAGTATTTGTATAATCTGCATATTATGTGAATAATTACAATGTACAATCCAATCGTTTTGAGTAATTGAGCCCGTAAACATATTCGAGACTTTACAAAGAGCTTTATTATCGATTATTCTTATCAAATGACTTAAAATGAATGCAAAATCGCTTCAAATACCCAAATATGCACAAAATATGTAAAATCTGCACATTATGTGTGTAATTACAATGAATAATCCATTCGTTTTGAATGAGTGTGTTTTTAAACATATTCAAGACTTTGTTAAGAGCTTAAATATAGATTATCGTGAACAAATGTCTTAAATTGAATGCAAAAATCGCTTGAAATGCTCAAATATACTCAGAATCTTTAAAATATGTACATTTTGTGCATAATTACAATGTATAATCCAATCTTTTTAAATAAGTTAGTTCACAAACATATTCGAGAGTTTATAAAGAGAGCTTAAATATAGATTATTGTGAACAGTTGATTTAAAATGAATGTAAAATCGCTTGAAATATTCAAATGTTCTCAGAAATCTGTAAAATTTGCAAATTATGTGCGTAATTACAATGTATAATACATTCGTTTTGAATAATTGAGTTCATAAACATATTCTAGACTATCGAAAGTGATTCAATATAGATTATTTACATCAAATGAATTAAAATGAATGCAAAATCGCTTGAAATGCTCAAATATACTCAGAATCTTTCAAATCTGCACATTATGTTCATAATTACAATGTATAATCCAATAGTTTTGAGTAAGTTATATCATAAACATATTCTATGAAAAATAAAGAGCTTAAATATATATTATTGTGTTCAAATCACTTAAAATGAATGCAAAATAGCTTGAAATGCTCAAATATACTCAGAATCTATAAAATCTGCACATTATGTGATAAATTACAATGTATGATCCAATTCTTATGAATAAGTGAGTTCTAAACATATTCGAGACCATATAAAGAGCATCAATATAGATTATTGTCATCAAATGACTTAAAATGAATTCAAAATCGCTTGAAATGCTCAAATATACTCAAAATCTGTAAATTCTGCAAATTATGTGAATAATTATAATGTATAATCAACTCTTTTCGAACAAATGAGTTCATAAACATATTATAAACTATATAAAGATCATAAATATAGATTATTGTCATCAAATGACTTAAACTGAATGCAAAAGCACTTGAAATGCTTAAATATACTCAGAATCTGTAAAAGTTGCATATTATGTGAAGAATTACAATGTATAATCCAATCGTATTAAATATGTGAGCTCGTAAATATATTCTAGAGTATATAAAGAGCTTAAATATAGAATATTGTCATCATATAACTTAAAATGAATGCAAAATTAATTAACATGCTCAAATCAACATAGAATCTGTATAATATGCACATTATGTGAATAATTACAATGTATAATCCAATCGTTTTGAATAATTGAGCTCATAAACATATTTAGACTATATAAAGAGCTTAAATTTAGATTATTGTGATCAAATAACTTAAAATAAATGTAAAATCGTTTGAAATGCTCCAATATACTCAGAATCTTTAAAATCTGCACATAATGTGCGCAATTACAATGTATAATCCAATCATTTTGAATAACTTAGTTCAGAAACACATTCTTAACTATATAAAGATCATAAATATAGATTACTGTGGTCAAATGACATAAAAAGAATACAAATTTTTTGAAATGCTCAAATATACTCAGAAATTGTAAAATGCGTGTATTATGTGAATAATTACATTATATAATCCAATCGTTTGAAATAAGTGAGTTCATAAATATATTCTAAACTATATAAGGAGATTAAATATAGATTATTGAGATAAAATGACTTAAAATGAATGCAAAATCGCTTAAAATGCTCAAATATACTTAGAAACTGTCCAATCATTTTGAATAATTGAGCTCATAAACATATTCGAGACTTTACAAAGAGGTTTATTGATTATTGTTATCAAATGACTTAAAATGAATGCAAAATCGCTTGAAATACCCAAATATACACAGAATATGTAAAATCTGCACATTGATGTGTGTAATTACAATGAATAATCCATTCATTTTGAATGAGTGTGTTCCTAAACATATTCTTGACTTTGTTAAGAGCTTAAATATAGATTATCGTGAACAAATGTCTTAAATCGCATGCAAAAATCGCTTGAAATGCACAACTACACTCTGAATCTTTAAAATCTGAACATTTTGTGCATAATTACAATGTATAATCCAATCTTTTTAAATAAGTGAGTTGATAAACCTATTCGAGATTTTATAAAGAGAGCTTAAATATAAATTATTGTGAACAGATGACTTAAAATGAATGTAATATTCAAATATTCTCAGAATCTGTAAAAACTGCAAATCATGTGCGTAATTACAATATATAATCCAATCTTTACTATATAAAGAGGTTCAGTTTAGATTATTGGCATCAAATGAATTAAACTGAATGCAAAATGGCTTGAAATGCTCAAATATACTCAGAATCTTTCAAATCTGAACATTATGTGCATAATTATAATCTATAATCCAATCGATTTGAATATTGAATAAGTGATATCATAAGAATATTCTAGACTATATATTGAGCTTAAATATACATTATGGTGATCAAATGACTTAAAATGAATACAAAATCGCTTGAAATGCTCAAATATATTCAGTATTTGTATAATCTGCATATTATGTGAATAATTACAATGTACAATCCAATCGTTTTTAGTAATTGAGCCCGTAAACATATTCGAGACTTTACAAAGAGCTTTATTATCGATTATTCTTATCAAATGACTTAAAATGAATGCAAAATCGCTTCAAATACCCAAATATGCACAAAATATGTAAAATCTGCACATTATGTGTGTAATTACAATGAATAATCCATTCGTTTTGAATGAGTGTGTTTTTAAACATATTCAAGACTTTGTTAAGAGCTTAAATATAGATTATCGTGAACAAATGTCTTAAATTGAATGCAAAAATCGCTTGAAATGCTCAAATATACTCAGAATCTTTAAAATATGTACATTTTGTGCATAATTACAATGTATAATCCAATCTTTTTAAATAAGTTAGTTCACAAACATATTCGAGAGTTTATAAAGAGAGCTTAAATATAGATTATTGTGAACAGTTGATTTAAAATGAATGTAAAATCGCTTGAAATATTCAAATGTTCTCAGAAATCTGTAAAATTTGCAAATTATGTGCGTAATTACAATGTATAATACAATCGTTTTGAATAATTGAGTTCATAAACATATTCTAGACTATCGAAAGAGATTCAATATAGATTATTTACATCAAATGAATTAAAATGAATGCAAAATCGCTTGAAATGCTCAAATATACTCAGAATCTTTCAAATCTGCACATTATGTTCATAATTACAATGTATAATCCAATAGTTTTGAGTAAGTTATATCATAAACATATTCTATGAAAAATAAAGAGCTTAAATATATATTATTGTGTTCAAATCACTTAAAATGAATGCAAAATAGCTTGAAATGCTCAAATATACTCAGAATCTATAAAATCTGCACATTATGTGATAAATTACAATGTATGATCCAATTCTTATGAATAAGTGAGTTCTAAACATATTCGAGACCATATAAAGAGCATCAATATAGATTATTGTCATCAAATGACTTAAAATGAATTCAAAATCGCTTGAAATGCTCAAATATACTCAAAATCTGTAAATTCTGCAAATTATGTGAATAATTATAATGTATAATCAACTCTTTTCGAACAAATGAGTTCATAAACATATTATAAACTATATAAGGATCATAAATATAGATTATTGTCATCAAATGACTTAAACTGAATGCAAAAGCACTTGAAATGCTTAAATATACTCAGAATCTGTAAAAGTTGCATATTATTTGAATAATTACAATGTATAATCCAATCGTATTGAATATGTGAGCTCGTAATTATATTCTAGAGTATATAACGAGCTTAAATATAGAATATTGTCATCATATAACTTAAAATGAATGCAAAATTAATTGACATGTTCAAATCAACATAGAATCTGTATAATATGCACATTATGTGAATAATTACAATATATAATCCAATCGTTTTGAATAATTGAGCTCATAAACATATTTAGACTATATAAAGAACTTAAATTTAGATTATTGTGATCAAATAACTTAAAATAAATGCAAAATTGTTTGAAATGCTCCAATATACCCAGAATCTTTAAAATCTGCACATTATGTGCGCAATTACAATGTATAATCCAATCGTTTTGAATAACTTAGTTCAGAAACATATTCTTAACTATATAGAGATCATAAATATAGATTACTCTGGTCAAATGACATAAAAAGAATTCAAAATTTTTTGAAATGCTCAAATATACTCAGAAAATTGTAAAATGCGTGTATTATGTGAATAATTACATTATATAATCCAATCGTTTGGAATAAGTGAGTTCATAAATATATTCTAAAATATATAAGGAGATTAAATATAGATTATTGTGATCAAATGACTTAAAATGAATGCAAAATCGCTTAAAATGCTCAAATATACTTAGAAACTGTCCAATCTGCACATTATGTGAATAATTACAATGTGTAAACCAATCGTTTTTAATAATTAACCTCATAAACATATTCTAGACTATATAATGAGCATAAATATAGATTATTTTGATTAAATAACTTAAAATGAATGTAAAATCGTTTCAGATGCTCAAATATACTCAGAATCTGTAAAATCTGCATATTGTGTGATAAATTACAATGTATAATCCAATCGTTTTGAATAATTGAGCTCATAAACATATTTTAGACTATATTAAGAGCTTAAATATAGATTATTGTGATCAAATAACTTAAAATGAATGCAAAATCGCTTGAAATGCTCCAATATACTCAGAATCTTTAAAATCTTCACATTATTTGCATAATTACAATATATGATTCAATCGTTTTGAATAGGTGATATCATAAACATATTCTAGACAATATAAAGATCTTAAATATACATTATTGTGATCAAATGTCTTAAAATGAATGCAAAATCGCTTGAAATGCTCAAATATACTCAGAATCTGTAAAAGCTGCATATAATATGAATAATTACAATGTACAATCCAATCGTTTTGAATATTTAACTCATAAACATATTCTAGACTTTATAGAGGAATGATATACTACACTCTGGAGTATTGAGTCCTCATACACTGAATTTCTGAGCCTTTGGATCGCTTTAAAAATCGTGCACCAGATTTAGATGAGTGGATCAGATTATGGCGCTGATTGCTATTTGATTCTCTGTTTCCATTAAAATTTTCGTCTCCTTCTATTTAATTCTCCGTTCGCACCTCTCTTCGCACTCATGGTCTCATCTCCGTTTGCACCAAATTGAATGCCAAAACTCTTATTTGCACGATTCTCTCTCTCGTAGTTTGTACTTTCGTCAGTTCACTCTGCGAGCTTCTCTCTTAGGATTTGCCAACTTGAGCTCGCACATCTTAACACACCCAGACGATTGTTCTATTTTTTGTCGCACATCATACCATTTCTCTGATATATATGTACGCTATAAGTTAGAACTTTCAAAACAATGAAAAGAAGGCTCTTTGATTTGAGACATTTAATATCGCAAATGAATAAAAAATAAACTAATGTATCTTTTCTGGCCTGTTAATTTGGACCTTCACCCCTTTCTATAACTGTCAATCGACGAATCCAAGGAGCACAGAGCGCTAGAAGGGAGGAAAGGTCAACAAAGGACTGAAGGAGAGAGAAAGGTGTCGATGCGATGAAAGAGAGAATTGCGAGATGAAGTGGGGGAAAGCGAGAGTTGCTGAGTAGGTAGAGGTGATAGAGGCAGTCAAGGTTTTCCTTTTTTTTTTTTGTTTGAAGGACAGAGAATCTTCAGACGGAGGATTCAACAGAAGAAGAAAAATTTTAATGAAACGAAAAAAACAGAGAAAACGGAGAGCCTCTAGCGCCTCTATCACAACCTTTCATCAAAATCATGCCACGAAAATTAGAGCGATACGACGGTAGAAAAAATCAGTGTATGGGGCATGTATACATCAGAGTGTAGTATATCATTCCTCTGATAAAGAGCTTAATTATAGATTATTGTGATCAAATGAGTTAAATAAATGCAAAATCGCTTGATATGCTCAAATATACTCAGAATCTTTAAAATCTACATATTATGTGCGTAATTACAATGTATAATGCAATCGTTTAGAATAAGTGAGTTCATAAACATATTTTTGACAATATAAAGATCTTAAATATAGATGATTGTGATCAAATAATTTAAAATGAATGCACAATTGCTTGAAATACTTAAATAAAATAAGAATCGATAAAATCTGCAAATTATGTAAATAATTACAATGTATAATCCAATCGATTTGAATATGTGAGCTCATAAACATATTCTAGACTATACGAAGTGCTTAATAGTGTGTTTGGAAGTGGAGTGAATAAGAATGAAAAAGGAAATTCATGAATAAGAAACTTGAATTAGAATTAGGAGAATTGTCTATTCATGAATAAGGAGATGTTGTTTGGATGATGTGTTGTGAATAAGAATAAGGAAAAAAGAATATAATAATGATTTAATTTTATTTTGAACAATTCGTCATTATAAAAATGGATGAAAATAATATAATAATAATTTATATTCATAATAATAATAATAATATAAAAATATTAATTAAAATATCATTAAAGTAATAATTTAGATAATATAAATAAATACAATAATTAATATATTTATTATTTTAAAATGAATAAATAAATTTATTTAAATAATTATCATAATAATAATTGATTCAAAAAAAATGAGTCAAATAATACTAATTATATTAATGATAATACTAATGACAATGCTAATGATAATACTAATGACAATCGTTTTGAATAATTAAGCTCATAAACATATTTTAGACTATATAAAGAGCATAAATATAGATTATTGTAATCAAATGACTTAAAATGAATGCAAAATCTTTTCAAATGCTCAAATACACTCAGAATCTGTAAAATCTGCACAATACGTGAATAATTACAATGTATAATCCAATAGTTTTGAATAATTGAGCCCGTAAAAATATTCTACACAATATAAAAAGCTTAAATATAGATTATTGTGATCAAATGACTTAAAATTAATGCAAAATCTCTTAAAATGCTCAAATATACTCAGAATCATTAAAATCTGAACATTATTTGCATAATTACAATTTATTATCCAATCGTTTTGAATAATTGATATCATAACATATTCTAGACTATATAAAAAGTTTAAATATACATTATTGTGATCAAATGACTTAAAATGAATACAAAATAGCTTGAAATGCTCAAATATATTCAGAATCTGTAAAAGCTACATATTATGTGAATAATTACAATGTACAATCCAATCGTTTTGAATAATTGAACTCATAAACATATTCTAGAATTTTTAAAGAGCTTAATTATAGATTATTGTGGTCAAATAACTTAAATAAATGCAAAATCGCTTGAAATTCTCAAATATACTCAGAATCTTTAAAATCTACACATTATGTGCGTAAACAATGTATAATGCAATCGTTTAGAATAAGTGAGTTCATAAATATATTCTTGACAATATAAAGATCTTAAATATAGATAATAGTGATCAAATGATTTAAATTGAATGTAAAATTGCTTGAAATGCTTAAATATTCTAAGAATCGGTAAAATCTGCACATTATGTGGATAATTACAATGTATAATCCAATCGTTTTGAATATGTGAGCTCACAAACTTATTCTAGACTATATGAAGAGCTTAAATATAGATTATTGTGATTAGATGACTTAAAATGAATGGAAAATCGATTGAAATGTTCAAAGAAACTTCTAATCTGTAAAATATGCACATTATGTGAATAATTATAATGTATAATCCAATAGTTTTGAATAATTAAGCACATAAACATATTCTAGACTATATAAAGAGTTTAAATATAGATTATTGTAATCAAATGACTTAAAATGAATGCAAAATCTCTCCAAATGCTCAAATACACTCAGAATCTGTAAAATCTGCACAATACGTGAATAATTACAATGTATAATCCAAATGTTTTGAATAATTGAGCCCATAAAAATATTCTACATAATATAAAAAGTTTAAATATAGATTATTGTGATCAAATGACTTAAAATTAATGCAAAGTCGCTTAAAATTCTCAAATATACTCAGAATCTTTAAAATCTGAACATTATTTGCATAATTACAATTTATTATCCAATCATTTTGAATAAGTGATATCATAACATATTCTAGACTATATAAAGAGCTTAAATATACATTATTGTAATCAAATGACTTAAAATGAATAAAAAATCGCTTGAAATGCTCAAATATATTCAGAATCTGTAAAAGTTGCATATTATGTGAATAATTACAATGTACAATCCAATCGTTTTGAATTTGACACAAATATATGAACCTGATGTAACAGGTCTTTACCGTTCTAGTATAATCTGACACTGTCACACCCCGCGCCGACGCACCGACACACGGGGCGGGACGGTGAGACGGTATCTTCTGCATCCATCCGACGGCCCGTCAACCTACGTCGCAAGCAGAAAAGTAACAAAACGGATGTCAGCTACAAAGCTCAGTAACCGGTTATTTAACGACACAGCTTCTCTATATTAGTTAATAAAGCAAATTAAACATGAATAGATTAATCCACATAACAAATCATACATTTCACGGCGATAATCGGGTCTAGATTAGTCATATCATGGTCATGTCTCCTAACCCAACTAGCTGGGCAGGCAAAAGGAGACCTCTCCCTAACCCGAGGGTAGGCAAAAGAGACTCATCTCTAACCCTGGGCTGGCAAAAGGGAGTTTCAAATCCTCATACACAACAAATTCAGAATCCAGATTCTAAATCCGATATCCCGCAAAACATACCACATACAAGCAAATACATGCAAGCAAAGCCAAGCGATAATCAAATCAAGCAATACGAAACTAATTATAGAGAAGTCCGATTACCTAACTGAGCGATCTATAGCACAAGCAAATCGGGATGACTATAACTGCGACGTAGAACTCGAATTCCAAATGGCCGACTATTCAAAACCAAGGCGGTATTCAGAGTTGCTAGGGAGAGAGAGGAACAGAAATGATATACGAAATGAAATGAAATGAGTCTGGGTCTATTTATAGTGGAGGTCTGGCTAAAATGGTAAATATTCTAGATTACTTAGTGGCTAAGTAAGCAGAAAGGAATTACTTAGCTATTATCTCTGAAAATATTAATACTATTTATAAAGATAACTTGGCTTATTTATAAAGATATTAATTATTAGAAATTATTTATATAAATACTGATTACTTAGCTACTAAAAATATGGATAAGATCAAATAGATATTTTCAAAGTGGATAAACATGGACATTTTTCAAATAGAGCCTTAAAATTCGATGTATTGCAAACAGGTTCTAAAATTTAAGGATGTCACATTCCACCCCCTTAAAAAGGAAATTTCTTCCACGAAATTTCAAATGGAAGGTAACAAATCAAATGAAACATCAAATCGGTATAGTATAATCAAATTTCCAAATGAAACGACAATGAACCCAAACACAGTCCGAGGAACGAATGCTCTGATACCAAACTGTCACATCCCGCGCCGACGCACCGACACACGGGGCGGGACGATGAGACGGTATCTTCTGCATCCATCCGACGGCCCGTCAACCTACGTCGCAAGCAGAAAAGGAACAAAACGGATGTTAGCTACAAAGCTCAGTAACCGGTTATTTAACGACGCAGCTTCTCTATATTAGTTAATAAAGCAAATTAAACATGACTGGATTAATCCACATAACGAATCATTCATTTCACGGCGATAATCGGGTCTAGATTAGTCATATCATGGTCATGTCTCCTAACCCAACTAGCTGGGCAGGCAAAAGGAGACCTCTCCCTAACCCGAGGGCATGCAAAAGAGACTCATCTCTAACCCTGGGCAGGCAAAAGGGAGTTTCAAATCCTCATACACAACAAATTCAGAATCCAGATTCTAAATCCGATATCCCGTAAAACATACCACATACAAGCAAATACATGCAAGCAAAGCCAAGCGATAATCAAATCAAGCAATACGAAACTAATTATAGAGAAGTCCGATTACCTAACTGAGCGATCCATAGCACAAGCAAATCGGGATGACTATAACTGTGACGTAGAACTCGAATTCCAAATAGCCGACTATTCAAAACAAAGGCGGTATTCAGAGTTGCTAGGGAGAGAGAGGAACAAAAATGATATACGAAATGAAATGAAATGAGTCTGGGTCTATTTATAGTGGAGGTCTGGCTAAAATGGTAAATATTCTAGATTACTTAGTGGCTAAGTAAGCAGAAAGGAATTACTTAGCTATTATCTCTGAAAATATTAATACTATTTATAAAGATAACTGGGCCTATTTATAAAGATATTAATTATTAGAAATTATTTATATAAATACTGATTACTTAGCTACTAAAAATGTGGATAAGATCAAATAGATATTTTCAAAGTGGATAAACATGGACATTTTTCAAATAGAACCTTAGAATTCGATGTATTGCAAACAGGTCCTAAAATTCAAGGATGTCACAATACAAAGGTATATATGAATACGCCACAAAATATAGGCTGGTCTATATTTTTAAATTTCAATATGGGTGTTTAATTAACTGAACCAATATCATGTTCATATATCGTAACTTTACCATCAGTGAGGTTCTTCATATTGATTAATAGTGAATAAATAAACACTATCTAATATTGATTGTCTATTAGATAATAATAAATAATATGAAAGAAATCATAAATCCTTACTAATATGTATTTGGTAGAATTTAAATAGGAGGAGGTACCACACGGTCCACACCTAAAAAAAAAAAATCAAACATATGGATTAATCTTCAATCACCAGTTGTAGTAAAAGTCATAGAAATTCATCAAAATCCAAAGGCCTCCTTATGTCAGAACAGTTCGATTGTCCTTATAAATTTTACCTCTCGAAGAAAATGATAGTCTGCAAGAGGTTGAAGCAAAGATGCTACTGCTGTCAATGTTGCATCCCTTAATCCTCAGTTCTGATCTGAAATTGAAAGAAATACCAAGGAACAACAAAATGTTATAAACCTTGCAAAAATATAGCCCAATCGTACTTAGCCTCAGTTCATATTTAAAATTAAAAGATGAATAACGTAGACAAAAAGAAAAGGAAGAAGAAGAATTGCTCACAAAGTTTCACTTTTTACATATCCATTTCTTGTTATCGCTTATAACAATAGCACTATTAATCGGAAAAATATTATATATAGCTCAAATACATAGTTTATTATTTTTTATCATACTCTAATTTTTTCAATGTTCATATTTATAACATTGCTTATGAGCCCCTAATTTCTAATAGACTTCAAATCCAATAAAAATATATGTGATTAAAAGAAAATATTATACAAATAAAAAAGAACGCAAACAGAAAAAAATATTAAGCAATCAAATTAGATGAATAAACACATGAATGGCGAGGCAAGGAAAATTATAGCTGACAACAGTTGTAGTGTCACTAACATGAAGCCCATGATCTTGAACACCCACCTCTAAGTCAAAATATGTAAAATTGTAAAAAAAAAAATCACTGAACATAAGAAGAATAAATAACATTTGAAAATAGGAATTTAATTTTGTAGAAAATGCATCACGACAGTCATCAAGGTCTACCATGATTACTTGTTAAATATAGTATAATCACTAAATCGGTTTCTGAAACCTTTAGTTCCTTATGCTCACAACACTTGTTAAATATCCAGCAATTCACCATTGTAAACTAAGGCATGCATGTGCTAAGAAGGATTTCAACATGCACCAATGAAATCATTATTTTTAATTCAAACTGATTAAAGAGTTCTCAGATATATAACTGTATTAATTTAAGTTAAATTGTAAGTGTTGATAACTAAACTGAGCACAATATCATGACTAATGCTAAAAATAATTAACGACTCAAAAAATTTATTTTTCTTAATCTACAGACTTAGTAATCAGCAACAGTTTGTATACCTTCCCCCTGCAATTTCACAAATATTGGTTCATATTGATTGTTTCTCAAAATTAATATAAGAATAGAGTGATAGAGAGAGAGAAAGAGTACTGGAGTTTGGGATTGGAACGTGATTGGCGGAGTTGCAGACGGAGAGGTGACTGCTGTTGGGATTGGGAAGTGGATGACTGAGGCGTGAAATTGAAGATGGATAAGCAGCGGTTGAGTAAGATTTGATTGACAGTGGAGATGGAATAGAGAGGAGAGGGGATCCTTGACGTCAGCCTTGATGATGGGCTGGATGGCGGTGAGGTCGACACTGGAGCAAAAGGCTCGGAGAAACAATTGCTGAGGTACCGTAGTCGGGTCTACTAGAGGCATGCCTTCCTCCGTGCCCCTTCCTTTCGCTTCTGCCATCGCTAGTTCTCTCTCTCTATGACTCTATCCCACTGTTCCTCCTGTCTCCACGAGAAACAAAATGAGGAAATGAAGAATTAAGAAGAAAAATTGAGAATTAAAAGAAAGAAACTGAAGAGGCGCCGAGACAGTAAATGAGGAGTAAATGAGAAAGTTAAACATGAGGAAGAAACCGAAGCTACGCAACGAATAGGATAAACGGCTTAGATTAAAAACTTAAAAAAAAAAGCAACAGATAGGATCTGTGTTTCGGTGTTTGAGCATGTACTTTGCTTTAAAATACGCGCAAAAAATTTACGCAGATTATATTATACTATAGATGACTCTCTCATATACATATACAATGGACACTAATTGAATGATGACTCTTTGCTTTCTGAAAATTAATTAGATTTCTGCAAATCGTTGAATGCAAGCCCTAAATTACAATTACTAATATATATTTAAGGTTTAACCAAATCGAAATATGCATAAAATTATTAATTAAGAAATAACATTTTATTTCTAACATAATAGCCCCTAATTAATTATTCATACAAACAACCCCTAACAGTGTTTGAACTACAATCCAGTTTTGGTCAGCCAGCTTATAGAAAATAAACATTCATCTTTAATCAAGTTGACCCAAATTAATTTATACACTATCAAAATAATTAATAACAAATTTCATAATTTAAATTTTTACTTTTTAGAATGGATAATATAGTTTAACAAATTAATATATGTAAAATAAAATTAATAAGATCCTCAAATTCAAAATAGAAAATGTTTTTCTTCCAAAGGAAATTAGAAAGAAAAGAAAAATGATGTTAGGGACAAGAAGTGAAGAAGGTCTACTTCTTGTTAGGCGGTTACATCATATTCTTGTAACCAAATAACTCAATAGAGACGTTTTCTTGCGATTTGAAGGCAAAATCCAACAATGGCAACCATTAAAATATTTTTGTGGGTTTCTGAAATGGATAGTTTGCTTTAACAATATGCAAGCCCATGTGATATCGGGATATGTATGTCACCACATTTTTGAAACACATCATAACATCATTTTGTAGCTTGCTACAAGCCAATAACAAAATTGTGGATAAAGCACATCATAGCATGCATCCTCTAAATGCGACTATACATTTGTAAGAGGCCTCCACATAATCTTTCCTGCATACAGAGTTTGTTGTTTCAACTCTATGGTAAAAATATTATATATAATTATCCACATTTTTATTACTCCACTCTTTCAGATATTGGAGAACGGTATCAATTGCTTTCTTTATAAGCATTTTTCTTTCTCGTCAGTTTTCTACAAAAAGCACAAAACGTTAACAATTTTCTTCAAATTGGTTATATATATTAATTAGCTAAGTCAAACAAAAAAATAAGCAACATAATTAATGAAATATTTTGTCACATTGATTAAGATTATATTTTCATTTTTCATCATTATGCATGAGTGTTGCATAATTATATTGAGTTCCGGTTATTGTTGCTATCAACCAACAAACTGTCTGCTGTTGTATCAAAAATACATACATAAGGCAAGGGATGTTTGCATAGATGATAAATTAATTATGCGAAACACCCAAAAGTTAGTGTCGCTGATTTTGTTATGACAAGGATAGTTCCTTGCATTTGTTCTTGTTTTGTTCTAATTTGTTGTATCTTTGAGGTGCAGTCACTACACGTGGTTGTCCTCATCAAAACTTTTTTTTTTTATTTGTATATATCATTTGGCCGTTAATCTGATGATCCCAATTCCCAACTATTTCTTTTTATTGCAATAAGAGTTTTGTTATATATTACTCTTTGACGAACTGGATATAACTGAAATGACACATGTTTTTGTTTATAGCATCGTTCATTACTTGTGTGGTCCATATCAGTACACATCAATGTATCTCAGTATCTGAGATGATTTTATGAAATATTGTTCTAACGAGTGCATAACTGACAGCATGTGTGTCTTCTAGGTTGGAGCTGCATGTGTATATGTCGAATTAATTATTGCCTATTTATTTCTTCGTCTGGTTATATATTATAGCTGTCGATCGTACTATATATCAATTTTTACATACATAAACTTATAAATATAAATAAATGCAAAATTGGATATAACTCGCTGCAGACATTGGCAATTGGATATAACCCCCTACAAACAATGAAATTGGAAATAACCCCCCACAATCAGAAGGAAATAACTCCTGATTAAATTTAACCTTTTTTAAATTAAAAAATAACATTTTATAGAATATGTCATAAATACCCTTACCTCTGTGCAGTCTCCACTGTTGTTTCGTCTCTCCTCTCCACCAGCCCTTCAAATTAAGTTGATGTTTGAAGCACAAAAAAAAAACAATAATAATAATAAAATAGTTGTCAAATGAAACTTTATGACCCAAGAAATAATAGTAGAAAAAAACGAACAGGTCAATTGGAATATCATTTTGTGAACTCACTGTTGTCGACAATAATATATTAGTACTATTGCATCTTTTTCTCATCTTGCAAGCATCGTTTCGATCTAGTGATGGTTTCATTTCTGATAAAGGTTAGTTTGTTACGAAAGGAAAAGTTATTACATGTATAATAAGCATTGTTTCGAATAAGAAAGAGATATCTACTAATAGAATGTACAACTATATATATCTGGTATTGTGCAGGTTGAGTTCACTTCTGAAAACAACATAGCTAAGCTTTCCTATACTTAGTTGTTTCCTTGGTGCTAACGGAGGAGAAGGCAGGAGGAATTGATCTACTATTCTACTGTAAGGAAATATTTTTCAACGAATATCAAGTGAAATAAAATTATTACCAAATATGTTTACTTATTGCTAACGAGCATGATTGGAAGACAAAACGACAGTGTTAAAGGAAGGGTGTTTCTGTCATATTTTGTAAAAAGCGATTTTTTTGAACCAAATAACTAGAGTGAAATTAATTAAAAGGTGTTATTTACTTAACTATGATGATTATTGGGGATTATGTCCAATTTCAAAGTTTTTAGGGAGTTACTTTCAATTGCCAAAATTTGTAGGGGAGGGGGGGGGTGGCTTCCGTTTAAAAAAAAAAGAAAATTTGTAGGGGGTTGTATCCAATTTGGACATAAATAAATAAAATTAGATAGTGATCTATATATAGTACTTTAATCGGATCTTTCAATTGTTGCATGCAGCAAAGCTGTAGCGGCTCAAAATGGGTTATAGTTCTAGTTCGTATGACTGAATTGTACCCGTCACACGTCATACGTACTACAAAGTCTTGCTGATAAAGAAACTCCGATTGTTCGATACCCTGTGGAATACGGCTACAAATCTACAATGTAGCGGTCCATTAGGGTCGGGTTGCTACACGGATAGATGCACATGCGAAGCACGAAAACATATATTATAGTGTATAATATTGACTACAAGCCTACAGCCAAATAAAGAAGCATACGAATGGGTGTCAACGTTTATAACGGACACAAAACACCTCTATTCCGTTTCAGTCAACGAAACAGAAAAGTGTTTCGTTTCGTTAAACAAAATAGAAAATTATTTTGTTTTTCATTTCGTCCTTTATTTAACATTGATTTCAGCCATTTTCATGTTCCCTTTCATTCCGTTCCAGTAACGTTCATAAATTTCGGTTTCATTTCTATTCTGTTTTCGGAAACAAAACGAAACGAAACTCATTTTCTCTACTGTTTTTTTTGTTATGCTCCGTCCGAAACAGAACGAAAACGTACGAAACGATATCCGTTTGACAGCGCTGATACGATTATCAATTTTCAAAGTGTATAGTCTTGACTGTGTTAAAAAATGAACAAAAATATTTTTTTAGCTCATAATACATCAATAACTTTATTAAGTGAGACTGTTTAAATTTCATATCGTAGTTTTTAGTGGATTGCTTAACGTGCACCTATCATTTATATCAGCATTTCTCATATACTACCGTCTTTTATTTAAAAAAAAAAGAAAAATCAGGCCGCTATCTTATATAGATATCCTTGTTTAGAAATTAGAATATTAAAATTGTCAGGTGAAAAGAGGGTGGGTTTTAGTGCTTTAATTTTTTTCCCCACACACTTTACTTTCTCTATTTTTTTTATATTTAAAAATCCAATTCAAGCTACTAATATAGTTCATTTTAATGATGGATGTTTCGACATAAAATTTGATTATTTAGAATTTTTTTTAATACTCGTTCAAGAGATAGAAAAATGAATGAATCAAGTTAACTATGATATTAATTAATTTTAATATATTCATTTTCGATCTATTGATAAAATATCAAACGAACTCAAAAAATTATATAATATATATACATTCAATGGAACGCACCTATAAATTTGTGTTCCATACAATCAACTATTTGAATTGGGTGTCTAAATTTTAAATCTTAAAAAAATAAAAGCTTAACATTTGTGATCGAAATCTTATCAAATATTTCTTTTTTTTTCCCCCAAATACGTCTTTATTATCCCTGTAATAGTATATAGTACATATTGGAAAAGATGTTCCTCTCAATGTTCTGTCGTAGAACAGCGAGAGAGCTAGCAAATAGTTGCCTTTCGAAATCAGGCCGCTATTGCACACGTGTCAAGCAACCTGTCACAAAACCTGTCTTTACTTTAGGTGAACACGAGACTGTATAGTATTGACAGGTGTTGGGTTTTGAAAGGGGCACTTCCTGTTACCGTTACACAGACATCTAACCCTTTGCATTGTTCAATATCCATTAGTCCTTTTGTTTACCCTCCGGTTTGATTATATAAACGGTCTAATTTTTTTTATTAATTAACATGTAACTGTCTAAATTTGAAATCCGAACTTTGTATCCAAATTTAAAATTTAAACTGTGTATCAAAAACCATTTATTTTATCCATGCAACTTATAAAAGCATCAATTTAAATAAATTAAAAAAATCAAAGAGCGTAAACATTAGACTATTATATAAATTTTGAACCATTTATTATTCAAATCTAATATAAATTGCAAGATTTACCTACTCTTCGTTTTAAATGTAAATAAAATTATCGTTGGGTTGTAGCATATTTTCTATAATGAATTATTAAAAACAGATAGCCGGCGAAGCAATGTCAGAGAGAAAGAAAACAAATCAGGTCATAAAAAATATTTATTAATAATCTAATCAATATGCTGTCTTTATTTGAGATCAAAGATTAATTATGTTTCAAAATTTATTTTAATCATTTCATTCTATTTTTAAAATCGTTATTATTTCTTATTGTTCATCAGTTGAGGAAGAAACAATATATATAGTTTAATATGCGCTATATGATGCATGGATCATTCTTTTTCATCAGAATTTTTACAATTTGACAAGTGATGTGTTTCTATATAATATATATATATATATTTAAATTCATTCAAAATTAGAATCCGATATACTGATATTATTCAATTTTATCAAGTGATGTGTTTCTATATAATTTGGAGTTTCATTTGATACTTGATCAAGAGGTCAAAACATAAGCGTATTGCAATTAATATGACATATTTAACAACATGTGTAATTTTTAATTCTTTGTCGAGTATCAAATCAACTTGCAAATTTAATATGAAAATTTGTTCATTAAATTAAACTTAAAATCATGCGCATTCAATGTGGGGCAAACTTCAGTTTGAATATATATATATATATATATAGAGAGAGAGAGAGAGAGAGAGATTGGTTAAAGTATACTCCAGCATACGGATCAAACAAGTATGCCAGAGTCATTTTTCAAAATCTAAAATTCAAAAAGTCGATCCAAACCGTTCAAGTTGTTCTCCATGTAAAAATATTCTTCAAGACCAAATTTTATATTTTTTCGAATTGTTTTGATATATATTATGCTATTTTCAAATTGAAGGGTCAGAAATACTCCTTCACAACTCCTTTATAGTATTTTTTTTTTAAATAGCATAATATATAGCAAAAAAATTCGAGAAAATATAAATTTTGGTTTCCGAGGGGATTTCAATATGGAGAACAATTTGAAAAAAAATAAAGTATACTCTAGCATACAGATAGTCATTATGCTGGAGTCGTTTTTCAAAATCTAAAATGCATATAGTCGATCCGAACCTTTCAAATTGTTCTCCATATTGAAATCTCCTCGGAAACCAAAATTTATATTTTTTCAAATTTTTTTGCTATATATTATGCTAAAAAAATTATCGTAAAGGAGTATTTTTGATCCTTCAATTTGAAAATAGCATAATATAAAGCAAACCAATTCGAAAAAAATGTAAAATTTGGTCTTGAAGGATATTTTTATATGGAGAACAACTTGAACGGTTTGGATCGACTGTTTGAATTTTAGATTTTGAGAAACGACTCCAGCATACGGGTTTAATCCGTCCGTATGCTAGAGTATACTTTAGCCAATCTCTCTCTCTCTCTCTCTCTCTCTCTATATATATATATATATATATATATAGAGTTTAGCTACGGTGAGTCGCGACACACGGACCCTCCGGTGAGTCGCGACCAAAACTCCTAGATCTAGATCAAAATGACCGATCCAAACCGTCCAATATGATCTCCCTATTGAAATCTCCATGTAGACCAAATTTTTCATTTTTTTCGAAATTTTTAAGTATTTTTTTGAAATTTTAGAAAATCGTTAATCTAATTGGTTCTGAACCATTCAAAAACATCAGTTTTTAAAAATCCGAAAAAATACTTAAAAATTTCGAAAAAATAAAAAATTTGGTTTGCACGGAGATTTCAATAGGGAGATCATATTGAACGGTTTGGATCGGTCATTTTGATCTAGATCTAGAAGTTTTGGTCGCGACTCACCGGAGGGTCCGTGAGTCGCGACTCACCGTAGCTAAACTCTCTCTCTCTCTATATATATATATATTCAAACTGAAGTTTGCCCCACATTGAATGCGCATGATTTTAAGTTTAATTTAATGAACAAATTTTCATATAAAATTTTCAAGTTAATTTGATACTCGACCAAGAATTAAAAATTACACATGTTGTTAAATATGGCATATTAATTTGCAATACATTTATGTTTGAGTAAATTTTGTGGGAGGTCACTCAAGTTTATAGGTTGTCCATTTTTAATCACTAAACTTTAATTTGTCCTGTGCTAGCCTTTCAAGTTTAATTTTGTCCAAATTTAGTCATTCTGTCAAGATATCAATATTTTCCGTTTAATCCATAAAATTAGGTGCAGAAAAGAGAGACGTGAATCAAAAAATCGTTTATCATTTTTCTCTTTAGTCCAGTTCACCCAAACTGAAGAAAAACTCATCTCTCTCACTCGTCCCCTCCGACCGTCTCTCTCGCTCGAACCCAGACCTAGCTCTGTCTCTCCTTCTCTCTCGCTCGCTCACTCACCTCACGAAGTCCGTCTCTCCCTCTCCGCAACCTCCTCGCTGTCAGAATAAGCTTGTGGTGTCAAGATATCTTTTAGTACCAAATATGTTAAATTTGTTTTTTGTTTAATTTATCTCATGCGCCACTGTTGGTGCAGAGAAGGCATGTATTTGTTTATTTGGCAATTTTCTATTTAGGTAAGATTAGGAGATTTTGATTTGTATCTTAGATTTAATTTTGTTTGTATCTTTGAATTGATTTACAAGAAAAGATAATAAAAAGAAAAAACCAGAAAATGGTGTAGTAGTTTTTGCACCACAAATTCTTCTTCTCTTCTTCTTGCTGTTACTGGTATTTGCTCTGGTCCCTGAAACCTTGATCTGACATTTGGTATCAGAGCCAGGTTGAGTTAGTGAGGCCATGAGCGATAGTGAAAAGATAGAGGAGGTGAAGACGCCAAAAGCAACGGCGAGGGGTGTCGTGCCCATCCAGTACCCGATGTTGAACGACACCAACTACGGGTTGTGGGCTGTGAAAATGAAGATCATCCTACGCTCCCTTGGTGTGTGGAAGGCGATAGATGCCAGCAACCCGGTCGAAATTGACATGGACGATGGTGCTTTGGCTACAATCTCACAGGCCGTACCTGATCCCGTGATGATGGCAATAGCGGAGAAGAATACGGCTAAGGAAGCATGGGAAGCCATCAAGGAGATGAGCGTGGGTGAAGGTCGTGTCAGAAAAGCAAGGGCACAGGCGTTGAGACGTCAGTTTGATTGTATTGTTATGGAAGACAATGCAAATATTCATGAGTTTTCACAAAAACTCATCAGTTTGGTGGGAGAAATTCGTTCTCTTGGAGGAGAACTGAAGGACAGTGTGATCATCGAGAGATTGTTTAGTGCTATCCCCGACAGATTTCTCCCTATCATTGGCACCATAGAACAATGGGGAGATCTGACGGCTATGTCCCCTACAGAGGCGATTGGACGACTCAAAGTATTTGAGGAGACTCTGAAAGGGCGGCGCCATCATAAAGAGGAAGAGGAGCAAGTCCTGCTTACACGTGCTCAATGGGAAGCCATGTCTATAAAGGAAAAGAAAGGCAATAATGAAGGATCCAGTAATGGACGTGAGAAGAAACCATATAAAAAATTTGACAAATCCAAAATTAGATGTTTCAACTGCTCCGAGTATGGACACTTTGCATCAGAATGTCGAAAACCCAAGAAAGAGAAAGCATATGTGGCAGAAAAGCTAGAGGATGAGCCTGCACTACTGATGCTTGAGACATGTGAATTGATGAATTCCAAGGAAGGCAGACCTAACATAACACAGAAATTGAAAGAGGATATTCAACTCCATTTGGGAATGAATGGGGCCGAGAGTAAAAAAATCTGGTATCTTGACTCTGGTGCCAGCAATCACATGACCGGTTGCAAAGAAAACTTCACCGAACTTGACACTTCTGTAGGAGGTACAGTTAAATTTGGTGATGACTCAGTGGTAACAATCAATGGTCGTGGGACAGTTTTGTTTGAAGGACGTACTGGCAAGCACAAGGCCTTAACTGATGTGTACTACATTCCAAAACTTACTAGTAACATCATTAGTTTGGGTCAGCTTGAAGAGCGTGGCTGTAGAGTAGTGCTGGAAGGTGGCTGTTTGAAGGTGTTTGATCGAAATGAGCAGCTCTTGATTCGGGTAGAGAGGGCAAGGAATAGATTGTACGTCCTGAATCTTGATATGGCACAACCAGTGTGCTTAATGGCACACCTTAACACAGATGATTGGAGGTGGCATGCTCGCTATGGTCACCTCAACTTTCAAGCTTTAAGAAAACTAAGTCAGGAGGGATTAGTCGAAGGCCTTCCATTGATAAGTCATGTGGAACAGTTGTGTAGTGGATGCCTTGTTGGTAAGCAACGCCGCACTCCATTCCCACAAGAAGCAACATTCAAAGCAAGTGAGGCACTAGAACTAGTACATGCTGACCTGTGTGGTCCCATCAGTCCTTCAACATTTGCTGGTAACAAATATTTCCTACTCATAGTTGATGACTATAGCAGATACATGTGGATTGCTTTATTAAAATCAAAGGATAGAGCCTTTCAAGCATTCAAGGAGATCAAAGTGGCAGCGGAGGTTGAGATTAATGCAAAGTTAAAAGCTTTGCGTACAGATCGGGGAGGTGAATTTAGATCAAATGAATTTACATCTTACAGTAAGAAAGTAGGTCTCAAGAGGTATCTAACTGCACCCTACTCCCCTCAGCAAAATGGGGTAGTCGAGCGAAGGAATCAGACTGTCACAACCATGGCACGTAGCATGATGAGAAGCATGAATATGCCTGCAAAGTTCTGGGGAGAAGCGGTGACGACAGCAGTCTATATTTTGAACCGAGCACCTACAAAAAGTTTGGTTGGGAAGACACCATATGAAGCCTGGCACAAACGGAGACCAAGTGTGCATCATATGCGCACGTTTGGATGTACGGTGCATGTGAAAAGGCTGAATAACCATGATGGAAAATTTGCATCTCGCAGCACACCGATGGTATTCATTGGCTATGAAAATGGCTCAAAGGCTTACCGTGTGTATGATCCAGTAACTGGAAAAGTGCACATAACACGTGATGTTGTGTTTGAGGAGGAGAAAGCGTGGGATTGGAGTAGCATACAAAGCTCAAAAGGGCAATTGATAAGTGGGGGGTTTGAGATAAATTATGAACCTATTGAACTTGCTGACAAAATTGAGAATTCTGATGAAACAGAACAGGCGCAGGTGACACCAACACAAGTAGCTATGCAGAGAGGTAATGTTGAAGTAGAAGAGGAAACAATGCATGAATCACAATCTGAACCTGAGACAGCTTCAACACAAGCCTCAGCCGAGGATAATGCTTCGCCATGGGAGGCTCCAGGCCGGATGCGCACACTACAAGAATTGTATGATGAGACTGAACCAGTGGAACTTGATTTTTCTGAGTTGTGTTTACTAGGAGCTGAGGAACCAGCTGATTTTTATGATGCTGACAAAGAGGAAAGTTGGAGGTGTGCAATGCAGGAAGAGATTAACTCCATCCATAACAACAAAACATGGAGCTTGGTGGATCCACCAACTGGTCAGCGAGTCATAGGTTTAAAGTGGGTCTATAAAGTGAAGAAGGATTCAGATGGAAAGGTGATCAAGCACAAGGCGCGGTTAGTGGCAAAAGGGTATGTTCAAAAGCAGGGAATCGATTTCGAAGAGGTGTTTGCACCAGTTGCGAGGATAGAAACAGTGAGACTGCTCATTGCACTAGCGGCTCAAGAGGGATGGCAATTGCATCATATGGATGTCAAATCAGCTTTTTTGAATGGAGAACTAAAAGAAGAAGTCTATGTGAGGCAACCTCCTGGTTTTGAGGAGAAGGGAAGTGAGCACAAAGTGCTAAGGCTGCACAAGGCCTTGTATGGCTTAAGACAAGCTCCGAGAGCCTGGAACTCTAAGCTGGACAAGATGTTGATATCGATTGGTTTTAGAAGAAGTCCGGTTGAGTATGCTGTTTACAAAAGGGGCAGGGATAACAATTGTGTTATTATTGGAGTATATGTCGATGATTTGATAATTACAGGAGCATGTGAGGGAGAAATTGCTAAATTCAAGGAAGAGATGAAAGATATCTTCAAAATGAGTGATTTGGGGCTATTGAGTTACTACCTTGGAATAGAAGTTTGCCAATCAGCAAGCGGCATTTCATTGTGTCAGGAAGATTTTGCGAAAGGGATTTTGCACAATTCTGGTATGGAAGATTGCAACCCGACTCAAGCACCAATGGAAGCTAGACTTAAATTGAGCAAGAAAAGTTCTGCACCATCAGTAGATCAAACCAAATACAGGAGCATTGTAGGCAGCCTAAGATACCTTCTACATACGAGACCTGACCTTGCATACTCAGTTGGAATTGTGAGTCGTTTTATGCAGTCACCAACCACTGAGCACATGATGGCAGTAAAACATATTTTGAGATACATTAAAGGGACACTCAGAATTGGTTGTTACTATGAGAAAAAGAAAGAAGAGAGGCAACAACTAAGAGGGTACAGCGATAGCGACATGGCTGGTGACATAGATGATCGCAAAAGCACAACTGGAATTGCATTTTACTTAGGCAGCAATCTCATCTGTTGGATATCTAGGAAACAAAAGGTAGTAGCACTATCCTCATGTGAAGCAGAATATATTGCAGCCACATCAGCTGCATGCCAAGGAATTTGGTTGCAATCTTTGATTACTGATCTTTGGAACAAAGAAACTGATATAGTGAAGCTCTACATTGATAATAAATCAACAATTTCCTTGTGTAAGAATCCTGTGTTCCATGACAGAAGTAAGCACATAGACACTCGATTTCATTACATAAGGAAATGTGTGGAAGATGAGAAGATCGAAGTTGAGCACATCAGCACAAAAGACCAACTAGCAGACATTCTAACTAAGCCTCTTGGTAGACTCAAGTTTCAGGAGATGAGGGAACGACTTGGACTACGGACTGTGGAGAAGACACAACAAGCTTAGGGAAGTGATTGTCAGAATAAGCTTGTTGTGTCAAGATATCTTTTAGTACCAAATATGTTAAATTTGTTTTTTGTTTAATTTATCTCATGCGCCACTGTTGGTGCAGAGAAGGCATGTATTTGTTTATTTGGTAATTTTCTATTTAGGTAAGATTAGGAGATTTTGATTTGTATCTTAGATTTAATTTTGTTTGTATCTTTGAATTGATTTACAAGAAAAGATAATAAAAAGAAAAAACCAGAAAATGGTGTAGTAGTTTTTGCACCACAAATTCTTCTTCTCTTCTTCTTGCTGTTACTGGTATTTGCTCTGGTCCCTGAAACCTTGATCTGACATTTGGTATCAGAGCCAGGTTGAGTTAGTGAGGCCATGAGCGATAGTGAAAAGATAGAGGAGGTGAAGACGCCAAAAGCAACGGCGAGGGGTGTCGTGCCCATCCAGTACCCGATGTTGAACGACACCAACTACGGGTTGTGGGCTGTGAAAATGAAGATCATCCTACGCTCCCTTGGTGTGTGGAAGGCGATAGATGCCAGCAACCCGGTCGAAATTGACATGGACGATGGTGCTTTGGCTGCAATCTCACAGGCCGTACCTGATCCCGTGATGATGGCAATAGCGGAGAAGAATACGGCTAAGGAAGCATGGGAAGCCATCAAGGAGATGAGCGTGGGTGAAGGTCGTGTCAGAAAAGCAAGGGCACAGGCGTTGAGACGTCAGTTTGATTGTATTGTTATGGAAGACAATGCAAATATTCATGAGTTTTCACAAAAACTCATCAGTTTGGTGGGAGAAATTCGTTCTCTTGGAGGAGAACTGAAGGACAGTGTGATCATCGAGAGATTGTTTAGTGCTGTCCCCGACAGATTTCTCCCTATCATTGGCACCATAGAACAATGGGGAGATCTGACGGCTATGTCCCCTACAGAGGCGATTGGACGACTCAAAGTATTTGAGGAGACTCTGAAAGGGCGGCGCCATCATAAAGAGGAAGAGGAGCAAGTCCTGCTTACACGTGCTCAATGGGAAGCCATGTCTATAAAGGAAAAGAAAGGCAATAATGAAGGATCCAGTAATGGACGTGAGAAGAAACCATATAAGAAATTTGACAAATCCAAAATTAGATGTTTCAACTGCTCCGAGTATGGACACTTTGCATCAGAATGTCGAAAATCCAAGAAAGAGAAAGCATATGTGGCAGAAAAGCCAAAGTAGTAATTGACGTATAGAATAACCAAAGTGATATCATGAAAGAGTTATATAAAACACATGCCGTATTAGTATGAACTATACATAATATGGAATTCCTTGAACCTGACCAAATGAGTAACGCAAGAGTGAATCCAGAAAGTAGTGCACTACCCAAGGTTGTCAGGGGTTGATTTCATGAGTGAATTGTCAATTAGAAAGCCATGATAAGTAATTAACACACACATGCACCAAAGACAAATAAAACAAATTAAATATCATCCCCTACCAAAATTGCCGATACTCTTTGGGCACCATCCTCGTACCTCACCGTTCCTACCCTTGGTCCTTCCACCAAAATAAATAAACGCAAACCAAACCAAATACATAAATCTCATCTCCTCATCTCCGTGATGCTACAGACCCCTTCTCTGGTACAACTAAACCCTCTAAAATCCGTCGATGACAATCACTGTACCGCTATGTCAGTATTCGGTTCTCCTGCTATTTGAAACCAAAGCAACTCAAACCGACCTCACCATTAAACTCCTTTCAGTTGCGATAGCCGAAATCGCTGTCAGGTCCATACCCGATAATCTGTCGAGCCCGTTCACGAAAGAAATCGAGTCCGACTTCTTCGTTGCTTGCACGGTGCTGATCAAATTCTTTGTTACTTTGTATTCTGAATTACAAGGCATATCTCGGTTACTGGTAAGAATTATAGCAAAGCCAAGAGGAAAGAGGAGAGGAGTTAATGGCCATTTGAATTGATCATAATTGCTTTCACACATGCCCATAAGAGGAGAGGGAGGATTAAGAGCTTGGGTCTGAGAGGAGGTTGCGGAGAGGGAAAGAGGGACTTTGTGAGGTGAGTGAGCGAGCGAGAGAGAGGAGAGACGGAGCTGGGTCTGGGTTCGAGCAAGAGGGAGAGTGGGTTTTTTTCTTCGATTTGGGTGAACTGGACTAAAAGAGAGAAACGATAAACGGTTTTTGATTCACATCTCTTTTTTTCTGCATCTAACGTTATTAATTAAACGGAAAATATTGATATCTTGACAGAATGACTAAATTTAGACAAAATTAAACTTGAAGGGTTACCACATGACAAATTAAAGTTTAGTGACAAAAAATGGACAATCTTTAAACTTGAGTGACCTTTTGATCAAGTATCAAATGAACTCCGAATTATATAGAAACACATGACTTGATAAAATTGAATAATATCAGTATTTCGGATTCCAATTTTGGATGATTTTAAAAATATTATTTTAAATAGAAATGTTGTAGCATTTGTAGCAAAAAAGAAAACGTAGCATTTTATATAGAGATAGATTATAATGCCACATTTTTTTTAAAAAAACAGTCAGAAATACCAGCAAACAAGCTAGACTTATCTATTATAATTGTTTGTGCTGTAATCCAAACGTGGTCTATACGAAAAAATTAATAATTGTTTGTTAATTAATTTTTGATGAATATCTAGTACTTTTATATGTCATCTTCTTGATTTATATGAGAAATTGCTGCAAATGATTTTTTTTAAAAAAATAGAATTTACGGATATGTTCCGAACTTAATGCATGCATGCTTTTTATTACTTGATGATAAATATAGTATAGTCGTTAAAAAATATGCTTTACCAAATAATACATTAAAAGATCGTGAAAATGATAATATATATACATATCAGTAAATATATATATATATATATATATATATATATATATATATATATAGAGAAAACCTATGGTGCATACTAATGTACGGAAGCTTCGGTGCATACTGATCCGAACTCTTGGATCTGCTTCAAAATGACCGATCCAAACCGTCCAATATGATCTCCCTATTGAAATCTCCTTGCCGACCAAATTTTACATTTTTTCGATATTTTTAAGTATTTTTTTCGGATTTTTAAAAACTGCTATTTTTGAACGGTTCAGAAAAAATTAGATTAGCGATTTTTGAAAATTTGAAAAAAATACTTAAAAATTTCGAAAAAATATAAAATTTGGTCGGTAAGGAGATTATAACAAGAAGATCATATTGAACGGTTTGGATCGGTCATTTTGAAGCATATCTAAGAAATCGGATCAGTATGCACCGAAGCTTCCGTACATTAGTATGCACGATATGTTTTCTCTATATATATATATATGTGAGTAATACTTGTATCAGTTTTGTATTATGTCTTTAAAGCATATATAAACGATAGTCTATGAATAAATTTCGCGCTAGAAATTATATTTGTACAGTTTGCGGTTTAGAATAAGATGTAATTTATATTATTTGGAAAATCAGTTTTGGGTCTAGTGGCACAGAGCAAGAATCTTGAGTATGGTCGTGGAATGATCACACGTTCAAATTCGGCTAGAGGTGCTTAATAGACATTTAATTTATAAAATTAAGTTAGATTACTTGACTCCAACTTATCTTAAAAAAATATTTATATTATCACCAAATTTCAAAACAATTTTATTGTACTCTCTTAGGGTTAATATAAATTAATTCCAAGTTATTATTGTATTACAAATTTCTAATTTTGGACTAATTAGTTGACTTATTTATTTTTTTGCATATCATAATTATAACATTAATGTGAACATCATTGAAATCCATTTGTATATAAAACAAAATAACTGTTTGCAAACTTTAAAGCTCACCATCCGGCCATCCCCATCATGCATATATACCTACCAAAAGTACAGCCCATTTTGATTACAACGCAAGTTTCTGGATGGATGAATCATTTTATATGGATACATGGTAGGGCTGAAAACGGTAATCATTTCAATCGTTCTTTCGTTTCGTTTCGTCCGGAACGAAATGGTAACGGATAAGGATTTTAGTTTCGTTTAAGAAACGGAACAACTAACGCAAATAGAAATATTGTTTCGTCTTAGAATGGAACGATTAGTGAAATTGGTACGTTTCGTGGTCGTTTATTTCGCGCATTTCGTCTAAAATTTTTTTCATGGTTTTAGTATTAGATTGCAGAGGACCTCAGCGAAGAGATCGAGGGAGAAACGAGTAAAATTAGATTTCTACAGTGTCGCTCCCGTCATTTATCCGCCGAATACAGTCACATCTATCTCTCTCGCTTCTGCACCACCTAGTACAATCGCCGTTGAGAGCGAGATGTGATGATGGTGCCTCCTCCTCCTTTCCCGCTTGACCTAACCTGTCATTTCTCTATCTCTGTTTCATAGAAAATGCAGAATAATTTATTTTCTTGCATCTTAATAAAAATGCAAAACAGTTAGGTAGTCAAAAACGGTTATAACCGTTTTGATCGTTCGCATCAACAAAACGATCAACGCAACATGTGTTAAACGGATGCAACAATCAACGCAACAAGTACAAAAATTTCGTGCATCGATGCAACGGTTAACGAAAATGACCACTTTCGTGGTCGTTTTCCACGTTATGCACCCCTAATACATGGAGCATGCTTACATGCATATGGGCCTGCATAGTTAGATTGTAGCCTCTTCTATCAACATGTCATATTGTGTCACTATCCATATACAGACTGACAGACATGTGGGGCCCGCTTCACTGCCCAAAGTACGGCTTCCTCTATGGCCATTTCTATAGCAATCTAAATTTGTAGCATTTTATGCAGCAATTCAGTGTTCTTTATTGTGGGTCAATTAATGCTCTCTCTTTTTTTTTTTTTTTTTTTACTGATAGTAGGTTAACTATTTTATCGGATTTAGTAAACTCGTGATGAATAATTATGAGATCCACTTCAATCTAAAATGGATTGCTTAATTCTAAAATGGATGGCTTATCGGATTTAGCTTTGTCTATAATTTGGCAGACACGATCATTCCATTAGTGATGTAAATGTAAAATGCCACATGTAGATCTGCGGCATATAAAGTATAAAAGCTGTTATGCCACAGATAACCAGCGCTTGTATTCATTTTTTTGTAGTTCTTCGTTGACGGTGGAATAAGCAATGGAGAAGATCCCTTTATAAGCCCAGTTCATAAACATGGCTTACACCAAGATTACTTGTGAATTGTAAAATTTTGAGCACTACTATATAAAAAGAATTAAATAAATGCTTTCAAGCATTTTGGACGGGGTAATAGCTGTGTATGGGCACTTGGGCATACCATTTATTTTCTTTTTTTAAAAAATAATATTCTCTAGTACCATGCATTTGTGAAAAGGTATAGTACAAATATTTGATTCAATATGAATTTTATTGTGCGTTGTATGCGTTAGTACATACATGGGACATTTTCTTATTCCAATCAGAACCTACAAATTAACAGATATGCTGACTACTGAGTAGACTTTGCTCGTAAATTAACAGATATGCTGACTAGCAGAATTCTAGTTATAACTTATAAATCAGGCCTTTCAATGTAACGGGCGCATTGTTTTAGAGCACTACGGTTAGTCGGTTAGAGGTGAAAAGTGCGACTGTTTTAACTTTTAACCGTTATTTTGTTTCATTCAAAACGAAACGGTTAACGAAATAATAAAATAATTTCGTCAATGTGTTTTTTCATAATTTCGATTATTTGGTCTAAAATGAAACGGTTAGCAAAATTGATAGTCAGTTTTGTCAACAAAATGAAATGATTAACGAAACAGTTAAGTTTCGTTACCGTTTTAGACGTTATGCATCTCTAATTACGGTATAAAACTATAAACTATGAAGTGAATTAAAAAAATTATTTATTTATTTTTGGGAAAACATGTGGCATAGCTGTGTATACATGGTCTGTCCTTGACTCCTTGGTTTAAGAAAATTTAAAAGTCCTCTGCATTCAATGACATATATTTTTATAATACATTGTGATAATTTACTTCGTGATTCAAAGTTTCAAAACTATTCGAGGTATTATGCCTCACTATGAATTTTTTTCTTTATCCTGTAGAAATATTTTGGTTTTTCGGCGTCCCTCCAATTAAATGCATAAAAATGAAAAATAGTATTATTGTTTATTAATATTTAATAATAAAAAATGTATCAGCATTCTAACATCATATTTATCTATGGAATTAATTAATAATACTCTTCTAATAATATTGATAATAATTATAAAAATAAAGAAAATAAACTGAATAATACGTACTCTTCTACTAATGATAATAATTATGAATATAAAGAAAATAAACTGACTGAAACACTAATTAATGCTAATCTATGTTTCTGAAATTAAATTAATACACCAAGCCCTATTGCACATTCTTCCCATAAATTGAGACACCTACTACAACTACAACAATATGATGATCTTATCCCAGTTCCCTGCCCAATGAAAACGGTTAATGTTACAACTTACAAGCACACAGCCACAAAGAGACAAAGCTATCTCTATCTCTGTCTCATGCAAGACAAATCCAAGGACCCAAAAATGGCCACATAATTTGCCATTGGTACATCAAGAATTAGAAAATTATAATTTATCTACACCAAAAGGGAGGGGAGCATTGCCCATGAAAGGTGCAACAATTCAGGCAATGCTGTCCAGTCTAGCTAACAGGTTGTGTCTACTGTTGTATTTCCTCAAGTCTAGTTGCCTGCAACTGAAGCTGTGCAAATTAGTCAGTTATGGATCGGTGGCTTTCTTTTCGCCGGCGAGTAGTCCATGCCGGCGATGTCCAATACATCAGTTTGTGGGTCATCTCTTGTCGAATTGGATTCTTGTTTTGTAATCTTATCCTGCATGGTATATATGCGGTGATCAGATTAGGTAATGGAGGTTTCTAAATGATGGGAGTTGTAGATGCATGTTATTGAAGTTTAGCATCAAACTCTAAAATATGTAAATATTGATTAATACTTTAATAGTCACTAACTGACCTTTGTTGGGACACCGGGACTTTTCATGAGGAGCTTCCTTGCTTTTCCTGCATTTATCGTTTTGTTTGTAATGGTTAAGACTTAAGAGTGGCTGAAAAAAATACGAAAAAAACAGAGAGAGAGAGAGAAATAGAGAAGGGGGAAGAGAGATTTTCAAAGTACCTAAGCACTGGCTTTGACCTTGAGACACACATAGAGCTTCTTTCCTAACAACATCCTCAGATTTCATTTTCTGATTAAGAGAAACGCATGCATGTTAGGAATTATTTCAACACTTAAATTATTTGGCCAATAAAGTATTTGAAGTAATTCTCTTGACATAAATTCACTCACATTGGATGTCCGTCGTATTTCAATATTTTGCTGTTTCTCTACTGTAGACCCTGGAAAAATTTTTAATTATCGTTACATTTGGAAACCATATAAAAAGAAAAAAAAATATAATTCTTTGATAGAAGTAAATATTCTTACCCCTAGTTTGGTTGGCGAGAAGAAATAAGAAGATGATAGTTATGATAACAGAAATGTGAGGCCTCATTCTGCTCGGATATAAACTTGCACTTTGAGAAGAAGTTTGATTAGAGGTCGTATAATAACTTGATCGCTTTAAGTACTAGGTTGAGAATTGAGTGGGGCTTTCTCCTTTTTATATCAGACGGAGAAAAACAAAACTATAGATAGCTAGAGAGTAGCTTGAGAATAGAATAATCTTCTGACCCCAAGTATTTATATATATATTCGAGCTTCAACTTCTACTATGGCCCATTAATCCATTATAGTCAGATGTCAAAGTCCCAAAACAAAATTAAGTTTTAAATAATGGAAAAATAATATATTATTAATAAATGGTCCAAAAAATGCGTGCCAGTTTTCGTTCCATGTACGATGAAGTACTTAAGGGATTTTTGTGAGGTTTAAGTTTGAATTTTTGTCGGCCAATTTTTTTTTTAATCAAGTACTTTGGTGCGCTTTTAAGAAAATTTAACGTCTATATATGATATGATGCTCATGAACGTCCTTAAAATCATATAGAGCTTCAATGAAAAAATGATTATGCTGACAGATCATATCTCATATATATCGCCTGAAAATATCAATTTGCTTATATCATATTGTAATTATGTATACATTTATATTTAATGCAACAAAAAATTGGCACTTACAAGTATCATATATAGTGCACGTTCGTTGACAGATAATTTTTTGGAACTCCTTTTAAATATATTTAATATCTACAAAAATAAAAGTAAAATTTAATGGAAATTAAACGAATGAATTTGTAAATTGGTTGTTTCTCTTATATATATGAACATACGATGCATAACTTTCAGTAAAATTGGGGAAAAAATAACTTGATTATTAATTAAATAATTAATTCCAAATATTTTATAGTATCTCATCAGATACAAAAATATATTTGGGAGGACTTGAGAGTGCAAAACAAAACGCAAAGGGTTCACAACTTATGGACTATTTTTACTTAATTTTGATAGACTAAGTGTAAATATCAGTGAAAAAATGTCATAAGACCTCTCTAAATTTTTCACATGTGACACAAGTTAGTTGTCTCCTCAACTTTTGTTCTTTACAGTCACAAGTTCACAACCCGCCACTTCCTGACCGGCCTCTTAAAACTTTTTAATACGAGACAATCACTACTCCTAAATTAGTTTGCTTTAAAGTATCTTTATTGAAATAAAGGATATATATTTTTCAGGAACAAAACAAATTATACAGTTCTTTTTACATTTTACAAATAAAAATAGGAAATAATATGAAGTAAGCATATGTACTGTAAAATTATATATATTGACAATAGTATATAACAGTAATATTCATATAAGAAAAACTTACAAAATAAAATTGGAGACATTATTGTCATACGCTGAAAGTTAGTAAAATTAAGCAAGGTTATGATATAGAGGTGTAATCGTCGTTAATAGAAAAATATGAAAGAGTAGTTACCAATAACAAAAGTTCAAGGGGAAACTTGTTGCATTTTAATTTAAAGTCCAGAGGGATGTTATCTTTCTTTCTTTCTTTTTTTTTTCTTTTTTCTTTTTTTTTTTTCGAAGGCTAGGTGACAATTGCCACGCCAGCAAATTTCATTGAATGCTAGGTGGCCTTCCATCTAGGCATGCCAGTGTTCTACCAACGCTCAAGAAAATGTCTAGAGGGATGTTATCACATGAGTGATCATCATGACCCACTTAAAAAGCTCGTTGCAATATTTACCCAATTTTAATTAATATTTTAGCATCACAAATACTTAAAAAATGATCAGTTACAGAATCAGATCGAGCACAAAATACTTTTGTAGAGTAAATCTGACTCCATTGACAGTGTCCATGGCAGATCCTTAATTATTTACAGATCGAGTACACGTACGCCCTGAGATACTTCAAGTGGTCACTCAAGATACGGGACGTTTCTTCGAAAATTTTAGTTCTAGGGTTCAAATTATATTCAATTTTTATATTTATATTTTTTTATATTTTATAACTTGTTTTTAATTTCGGTTTTTTAACATTGCAATTTAGGGCTTCGCTAAATAATGATTCATCTCTTTAGTTATTAGACGCCGACCTTTATGTTACCTTTTGTAACTTTAATTTACTTTCAATTTAAAAGGTAGCTAGAGGCATGATCTCTATTTTTTAAAAATTTAAAAACAACCTAAATGAACTCAAATAATATTATTTCTTCCCCAATCGGACCCGACCGGGCCAATCCGTTAACATTACTAGTTTACATGCCACAACAGTTATTTTCCGGAGTTGATATGCACCATCCAATTAAAAAACATACAAATCATCGAATGACAGGTTTTTGTTGAATATATGGACAATTCTCGATAACCGGATGCAAAAATCTAGTATAGACCAATTTTCTTTGACGTCATCACGATATTTCAAAAAATCGCGTGTTAACGTCATCAAAATGATAGGTTTTTGTTAATCAAAATTATAAGGCCTTGATCAAATCGCGCGTTGACGTCATCAAAATTATAAGGCCTTGATCAAAATATTTTGTTAATCAATTAAAATGAAATGAAATCCTGGGAAAAATATTTTGATGAAGGCCTTATAATTTGTCAAATAAAAATTGTTGGGGTTCGATGCAATTTTCTGGTAGCTAGTTGAAAGTCACATCGTTTATACGGCAATCGGATGAACTAACAAACTTCAACGGTTGAAATAAATATAGTCACGCTTTTTTTAATAATCAGGGGCCGCGCTGCTGCTATTATAATTTACATAGTTAAGGGCTTATGGCGCTGCGCTGCTAGTACTACCGACCGTACGTCGACCTTCCTTCCCTATGAAAGAGATGCATCAATAGGCGTTCAAGTTAATATCTTTGAAAACAAAACTTTTATAATGTAATAAAAATATAAATTACTAGATAATTAAGGACTATATAACTTTATTTGTACTCGGCATAGTAACTTGTGACTTTCTTTTTTTTTTTTAATTGAAACAAGGATTTGAAAAAAAAATTATTTAATAATGGATCAAATATTAGTAAATTACAATAATTGTATAAAAAAATGTTATTTCAATTTCTTTGGTCGTACGATCATCTGCCTCATTGGGCTGACTCTTTATTTCTCTAACATACATTCTGTACAACTTAAATATCCTAGGTTTCTCCTTGCTTTTCTTGTATGTAATTAAGATGTGCTTTATTATTATGCGTATGAACAAACAAAATATAAATTTTGATATATTTTTTTAAATAAATTGAGGGTCAAATCTTCCAACTTATTTTTTTCAATTAAATGTTCATAAAGGGCTCTTAATCAAGTTTTGAACATGCGATCAATTAAGATGCCTTGCCTCTGCCAAAAGACCAAGGATTGTTCTTTTGATTTTTTTTTTTTGGAAAATACAAGCCATGTATTATAAAAATTAATACGACAGTCACATAAAAATTCCTTGTAGAAACTTTCCTGCGATTTATTATATTAATTTTTATTACAAATGGCTTGTATTTTCCATAATTATCATTAACAAATTTTGGAAAATATCGATTTTTTTATAAAATTATTTTATTTTAGAAATTTTACTTGCAATTTTAAGAATATTAGTTTTAGAACGAAATCTGTAGTTCCACAAGTTCTTGAGGTCAATCAAAGTGGAGTTAAAATGTTAACATTCCTATATAATCCTTACAAAAATAGTTATATATATGTAGCAGTTTTTATAAAAATTTCATGCCAATAAAAATAAAATCGAAATATCATGCACATGGTCTCTAAAATGCAAATGCAGACGTGCAGTCAAATTCTTAATTTGTGTTAGAACAAAGAAGCTAGCTATATCGAAGCTGGGGACCGCGAAAAGTTAATAGAAACTGATGATCGTCTCCAACTGTGATACTATAAAAATTGGCATCCATTCATGCATATCATAAATTTCCAAATACAAATCGGATGGCTAGGTGAGAAGAATTGTAAAAACTAATTAATTTAGATTCTGATATAGATGTGGCCATCTTCTTTTAGTCAAGCCTGATGTGCACTACGTACTATCCGAACTTAGGTATAAACAGTCTGGATATACAGATTTTTTCCAATTATTTGGGAGGATTTGCGTAGCATGGAAGTTTGAACCCTTGGAACTTGTCTTGCATAGATGCATGTAATTGGGGATTTGAAATTGAAAATTGGGGAAATTGGGAACAATAAGACCAGGTGAGTATCCCAAATTGGGGATCTTTGACCAATGAATCAAGTACACTCTTGTGTTTTGCCTAATTGAGAGGGGGCGGATGTAAATATGTTAACTAGTACAGGTTTGTGGTTAAACTAAGCAAAGATATATCAGTTGTTGTACTTAATATTTAGCTAAGTACATTGTTTGCCTTCTCTTAAAATGGGAGAAAAAAAAAAGAAAAAACTTGTCTGAAATCCACCCTAGCAGGGTTCATAAAATTTGAGCCCATATATATCTACAGTTGGTAGGCAACCAAAATATTAGTGTAAATTTAAATAAGCACAAATAGAAAAATCAATTTGTTTGCAATGTCTTCACTAAAATAAACAGAGGTTGACATACATACTTTTTAATTCATCGCCATATCTGGAATTTTTGTTAAAAGCTATTGCGCATTAAATTCTATATATATGCCTTTGCAACATGCTCAAGGATTGCGTTCTATGTGGCAAATCTTGAAAGCTAGATAAATATATATATAAAAACAATAAGCGTATTTAATTCTCATTAGATTTGAATCCTAAAATTAAAATTAATAACTAATACAAATATCAAAGCAAATAGTTGGAGATTTATCATAATAAAAGAACTCATCCTAAAAGCGACGAGCAAATAGGTCGATTGTGTCTATATAGGGCTATCAAACGTGGAAAACGGCAACGGAAATACCGCCTGCTGTTTTTGTTCCATTTCGAAAACGAAAACACTAGCTCTCTGTCATTTTCGTTTCATTTCGTTAAACAAAATGATTTTTCCATTCCGTTTCGTTAAATGAAACAATTTTTCCATTCCGTTTTTGTTCCGTTGTCAATATTCTATTGATTTCAGCCCATTTTGTAATGATTTCAGCCAGTTTTCGATAAAACGAAATAGTAACGTGTACAATTTCTTATTTTGTTTTCGTTCCGTTCTCAGAAATAAAACACATATTCCCTTCCATTAACTATTTTGTTTGGAAAGAACGAAACGAAAATGTACGAAATAGAGCGAAATTGACAGCCCTAATTTGTCAATAGGAGTATATATAGAGACACAGACAGTTGGCATGGCTTTTGAGTTGGGGCAGTCTTTTCACCTTTATTTGGTTATTATCTAGCTAGGTCAAGACTTGCAGTTCTCACAAATCTCGACATACATTTATCATAGGTGCGGTGCGCCATGCATGCATGCTGGTTCATGATCCCCAATTAGAATTAGTTGATTGAGACATTGTTTCACTGTGCCACTTGGCTCAAGGTCTGACCGACACAACTTTTCAACACTCCTCCAGATTTGAACTAATCCTGATCCTTTCCATTAATTAAGGACTTCAAAGCCGTCTATTTCCTCATTAATTTCCGCTTATCACTTAAAATAGGTCATTTTTTTTTGTTACAATGCATTTTTTTATTTTCCATATTCATAATCAATTAATTAATTATGTATTTACGTTAGATTGACAGGTATGCAGCATAAAATTGTGCTGCAACATGTCTAGACACGTCTTGAACACTATCGACAACTTGCCACTCAATACTTCTTAATTGTACAATTGATTGATATTTTCATTTTGAGAGCTACTTAAAAGTACCAAACAAAATCTGCCCGAAGCTAGCAACCGACACGAATACCCCGTACTTTCTTATTTCCTTAAACTCATATTTCTTCGTTTTCATGTGCTTAAATATATGCATGCTTGGTGGTTGTCCTTACTGGTCCCTAATTTTTTTACGTTGTTCTCGCAAAGTATTTGACACAAATATGTTTGTGTTTTTGTTCGTACAAAAACGTTTGTGCTTTATTTAAAATTCAATTTGTAGTGGCAGAACTCTTGGGGTCGTTTGGATCGCTTAGGAATAGGAGGAATTTTCAATTTTTAGACATAAAGTATTAGAAAATGTGTAATTTTGTGAAGAGTTTGAATTGTTTATAATAAATTTATGCCTAGGAATTGAAAATTCCCCAAATTTCCATACCAAGAGCTGGTTTTCTGAAAAAGTTCCGAACTTTGAAGAACAATTTTCTCACAATAAAAGGTTGCAGCTTTGAACATTCATATATTTATATACTACATAGACACGCATATTTAAATCTCAAACAATTATATACCACAATATGCAAACACATCATATATAAATTATTGAAAGATAAAAAAAAAAAAAAAACAATGTCATACTGCATATATCAGGCGCCTTGCTTCATGCAAAACTTCGCTAGGGTGACGGTGGAGGCAGTGGAAACAAAGGAGGGGGTGGGGGCGGTGGAGGCGGTGGAAACAAAGGAGGGGGTGGGGGCGGTGGAGGCGGTGGAAACAAAGGAGGGGGTGGGGGCGGTGGAGGCGGTAACAGAGGCAGTGGTGGCGGTGGCGGTGGGGGTGCCGGAGGATGCTTCATATTGAAATAGCAAATATACAATACACCGATACAGAGATTGAATTTAATTTCACCTTTGATTTTAGTACAGATTGTTGCAACAAAGTTCGGTTTATATAAGAATAGATTAGATTGGAGTGTGTAGATAGTCAACATTAAGAAGATTCTATGTATTTATTTATGTTTTGTTTGCATGCTTGTTATACTGCAGAAGATAATTCCAAGTCTCCGGCCAAAAGAATAGTAAAAAAAAAATGCACAACATTACAAAAATAAATAAGAAGAAGAATCAGAAAGCAAGCGGGAAGAACGAAGCGAGTAGCAGCACAATACATCAAAAAAAAAACATCACCTGTTCTTTTTTATGTTTTTTAGTATAATAACTTGGGTTGTACCTTTTCAATTGTTTCTAGAAGTAAACATTTTGGTCCTTCTGGTCTTCTGGAAACAAAAACTCCATACGTTTTGTTTCAAATTATTATTCTGATGCAATCCGGTTCCAGAAGTGTAATCTCTCCACGAATGAATCACCAAATGTATTATTTTAAATTGACACTTGTAATCATGCTACAAGTATGATATATTTTTTTTTGTCTTTTGCTTTCACAATAGATAAACTTCATTATTGTTAATTGATTGGAATTATTTTTCGCTTGATTAATTTATCGCCAAAATTAAGTTCGCACGTAGTTATGACATGCAACGAGTGGAGTGGTAGCTGGTTATAATTTGTAAGATGTTGCATCCAAAGTAAAAGCAACAATTTTCCAAATGACCTGTGTTTAACATATAATTATTCTACAGATAAATTTATTGACAGCCAGTGGCGGTTGTATGTAGAGTTAACCACGAGTCCACGACTCTGATGTTAAATACCAACGTACATCACCATTCGTAGGTTATTATTATTATTAACAAAATAAAAGATATTAAGTATCATTTACGCAAGCAGATGAGATATTTCAGCCCATTGTACCGGACCTAACAACCGACAAGAGAACCCATTCGGCCGTCTCTTCTGGAAACATTGGTGGCAAAAGGCTTATCAGAATTCGATTTTTCATTATTCCCTCAGAAATATAAGTGCAAACTAATTTACAACATAATGTCCAGTCCTAAAAATTAAGTCCTTGACATGAACTGTTGCAAATCAATGTTGCGACTTAACAATGAAAATTTTGATTAAACAAAATTTACAGAGAGGTCTTGCCATAACTTCCGGAAACATTCGTGGCTATGTTGCACGGGCGCGGGTGCGGGTGTCGTATCGGATACAATGCGGGTACGGGGATTCGTCATTTTTAAAAAAATTAGAATACGGCAGTATATATAAAATAATTAAAATAATAGATTTTATAATTAAAAAAACTAATTCATGTATTTTATTAATATATTGTTATTAACATTATATTATAATCATTTAATTTATATTGAAAAATTTAACAATTAATAATATTATGCAACAATATAATTAAGTTTAACGCATTATGTTATTAATTGTTAATAATATAGCCTAACTATGGCATTTTATGTCCGAGTATTAATATATCCAACTCATTTTCGATATTAATGGCCAATGCAGTCCAGCCCAATAAGCACTGCTTTGTCCGGTTTTGAAATAAGATTTTAGTCCCACAAGTATTATAGAACCTATACATAGACACATATAAGGCGTGAACTGTGCATTGTAATGTAATTTATTGAACTGCACATGGGCGCGAGTGAGCGTGGGAGTCCAGATACGCGAATCTCATAAGTATCGGTGACCGTATCCAATGGTCAAAGTAAATAAAATATTCAAATACGCTACCGGTGCGTATCGCACGCGAATCGCACACGTATCCGCGTCGGATACGTGTCCGATACGGGATACGGTAGTAAAATGAAGTATCCGAGTAACATAGATTCGTGGCAATGTCTCATGTTCCCATATCCAACAAAGCCCATAAAAATTTTCACTCTAAGCCTGCTTTACTGTTTTTGAATCGGCTCAAAATATAACTTACTAATTGGGCCTAATTTATTCTACGTCAGATCGGAGCATCGTATATTCGTATGTGCATCTGCCGAGTAATTACCAATTAAGAATACAGGAATGATAAGTGCCACCGTTAAAACAAAAAGTATCCGGTTATCGCTGTTGTCTGTTATAAATGTTCAGTTTAATAATCAAATATGTTAAGTTTAATAATTAAAAGTATTCAGTTAAATGCATCAATTATGGTTTTATTATATAAGCGCGTCAGTTGCGTCAGTCTTGAAGAGAGGCGCGCCATGGGCAAAGTCGGAAAAAAATTAATTTGAACCTGATCGGTTCATGACCCCTTCTAATTTTTTCAGGTGGTCTTTTTCCGGTTCATGACTCCTTCGCTTGGTTTAATAATAGCATTTTTCTTTTAAAATTTATATTTTTTGTTGCAACTAACTGAACATATATACTTAAATAAATAGAACATTTGTACTTATTAAACTGAACATTTGGATAAAGAAAAAACATACTGATCATGGCGAACACTTATAATACAGTGAACAATTACAATAAAAATGTGAATATTTATATCTAATAAAGTGAACACTTACAACAACGAAATGAACAAAAAATAATTTGCGCGCTGGATGAGTACAAGTCAAGAGAGAGAGCGCTGCTCAACGAACGATGACACAGATGATTATTCTGCCGATGCCACTAATCAATTTTCTTAAAAATATACATATGAATGAAAAAGTTTGAGATAACAGTGTGGAAAGTAATTACAGCATTGCAAGTTGCATTTCTCTGTTTTTGTGGGGTCGCATTCATTGTGTAAGATGAGTTTTTTGCAGCATATGTACAATTTCGTATTGATGTAAACAAAAGGTAAGGAAAACAACAAGAAGTCTTCGACAAAGGAAAATTAAAAATCAAGTGTTCTATGAGCATATACAACTGTTGCCGAATTACGAACTTAGCATGTGTGAAAAAAGAAATTCTCTTCTTGGTGTATGTATCCAATTACATAGCTAAAGGCAAATATTCGGGCGCTGCTTCTGGTAGCATTCAATTCACTCCGTACAACATTAATGGACAAGGTTGCCTCTCTTGCTACTAAGAGAAAGTCAGTCTTATACCCCTCAGATCTTATCTAATTGAAAATATCACCCTCCAATTTTTTATTTTGGAAATATCTCCCTCTAATTATAACTTATATGGATATTTACCTTTTTGGCTATTTCTAGTGATATTTTAATTTTGAAAAATATAATTTAAAAATTTAGGACAAATTGCCCTTGTCCCTGACGATTCATCTTCCATTGTGTTAACATTTGTGAAGCCAAATGCAAAATGGACCGTGGCCCATGTTGGCCCATACGGCAAATAAAGGAGACGGAAAAAGAGAGAGGAGGGTACATCATTTCCAGGGAAGAATCGATCTCCTTGAAACTCTCTTGTCTCCTTGGTATAGCTATCTAGGGTTTGCTAATTTCTCTTGAATCTCTTGTTAATTCCACTTCTAAATTGTGAGAGAGTGTGAGTGAGAGAGAGAGAAAGGTTGATAGCTTGATGATCTCCATGTATTTGTAAGATAACTCTTGATTTAGTGGATTTGCACCGATCGCTCCCGTAGTTTTTCCTTTTTGGGTTTCCACGTAAAATCTTGTCTCTTCTTTATTTTCTTGTGTTTGATTGTGCTATTGTTGTTGGTTCTCAAGTGGTACCATTATAGTTTTGTTCTAGCGGGTTTGTTTTATGCCCGACACGTGTTTGTCGAAATTAATACCTCCTTGTTTACTTGGCTTCCGCTGTGCCTTGGCACCTGTGAGCGTGTCCCAACAACTGGTATCAGAGCGTGTTCGATCGTTGGTGTGAAGAATAGGAGTATGAGACTTGGATTGGTGTAGGTCTAAGTTCTTGTGTATTTCGGTGGTTGCACGTGTAGTAGTGATAGAATGGAAAAAGCAATGGAATTTGAGAAGTTGAATGATAGCAACTGGCCAATTTGAAAAATGCTAATGCAAGATTACTTGGTGGTAAGGGATTTGGATTTACCATTGATGGGACCGGGTGCACAACATCTTCATATGGAGGATCATGAATGGGAGTTGCTAGATCGGAAGTGTTTGGCGGCTATAAGGCCGTGTATTTCACTATCTATCTTGTTTGATGTCTACCAATGTAAGACCGCTCATGAGGTTTGGACCACATTGGAGCGATCATATGAGCAACCTTCGGGTGTAAACAAAATGCATGCTATGAAGCGGTTATTTCTCTTGAAAATGAAGGATGGCATTTCGATGAGATCACATGTAAGTGAGTTTAACTCAATTGCGGCTCAATTGAAGTCCTTGAAGGTAAACCTTGATGAGGAATTTTTATGCTTGTTACTTTTGAGCTCTTTGCCTACAAGTTGGGATACTCTTGTGACTACCGTTGCAAACACAATGGTCAACCAATTCAAATTGTGTGATGTTGTTGCTTCATTGATGAATGAGGAAACTAGAAATGCTACAACCCAATTGGAAACGGGGCCTAGTGAGGCATTGACGGTTGATAGGGGACGGCCGGTGACTAGGGGCAATTCCTCGGGTAAGAAGGGTGGTTCTCAAGGCAAAGGAAGATCAAAGTCTAAAGGCCGAAAATTTTCTTGTTGGCATTGCAAGAATGAAGGGCATTTTAAGAGAGATTGTCCTCTCTTGAAAGGCAAGCAAAAAGAGAAGAAGCAAGATGGTGAAGCAAGTATAGTTTCTGATGAGATTGGAGATGCGGTGACTCTAAGTGTGACAAGTTCCGAGAAGGAGAACATAGATGTTTGGGTATTGGATTCGGGTGCATCATTCCACATATGCTCGGATCGTTCTTATTTTGTCAACTACAAGAATGTAGATGGTGGGAATGTCTATCTTGGTGATAGTCGGCCATGCAAGATTCTTGGAGTTGGTGATGTTGAGCTTGAGCAAGCAAATGGAAGGCGATGTAAGTTGAGCAATGTGAGGTATGTTTCCAAAATAACCAATAATCTTATCTCGGTGGGTCAACTTGATGATGGCTGATTTGTTGTATCTTTTGGTGAGGGATCATGGAAAGTGTCAAAGTGTTGCATGACATTAATGAAGGGACACAAAGATGGGAGTTTGTACACTCTTCATGGAGCGCCTCGAAAAGTTGTTGTTGCTATGGCAAGTGAGCATGGTGATATGCACATGTGGTACAACCGCCTTTGTCATCTAAGTGAAAGAGCTATGAAAGTGTTGCAAAATGAAAATTACATTCCTTCTTTTAATTGTTCATCTCTTGAATTTTGTGTTCATTTTATAATGGGAAAATAAAAGAGAGTGAATTTTAAGAGGAATGAGTTCCATAGAAAGGTGAAACCATTAGAATTGGTTTAGTCCGATGTGTGTGTGGTCCATTTAATGTCAAATCCCTTAGTGGTGCTAATTATTTTGTTACTTTCTTAGATGATTTTTCTAGGAAGTGTTGGATTTATCCCTTGTCCTCAAAAGATCAAGTTCTTGAAACCTTTAAGAACTTTAAATCTCGTGTTGAAAAAGAGAGTGAAAAATCCATTAAGTGTTTACAAACTGATAATGGTGGTGAATTTTGCTCTAATGATTTTGACAATTTTGTGTGAGAAATGGCATTCGGAGAGTGAAGACGGTTCCATACACTCCACAAAAAAATGGAGTCATTGAGAGAATGAACTGGACCATTGTGGAGAGGATTAGAAGTATGTTGTCTCACTCGGGTCTTCCAAAATCATTTTGGGCCGAAGCGGCTAACACGGCGGGTTACCTTATAAACCGATCACCTAGTGTGGCATTGGATGGTGGCATATCGAAAGTCGTATGGAGTGGCAAGAAAATCTCTTATGGCCATTTACGAACTTTTGGATGTGAGGCTTATGTGAAAATTCCTAATGTGAAAAGGAATAAGATTGATGTCAAGTCACGAAGGTGTGCATTTGTTGGCTATGGCGGTGCTGATTTGGGTTATAGGGTGTGGGATTCTATTGAGAAGAAGACAATTAGAAGCCGAGATGTCATATTCCGTGAAGATGTGATGCTCATGGAAAATCATGAGAAAGAGCAAAGTGAAGAAAGACATGTGGAGGAGCATGTTGATGCTAGTGTTACACCTAAATTCTAGCGGATCCTCAAGTAAGTGGTCATGATAATGAGGATGAGAGTGAGCCGGTAGAAGTGCATGAGAATGAAGGCATTGTTGAAGAGCACACTAATACCCCGGTGCAAGAGTTGAGGAGGTCAACTCGGATTTCAAGAGCTACACAAAGGTATTCACCTTCCTTATATTATGCTTTGTTCACAAATGCGGGTGAACCCGAGTCATTTCATGAAGCTATAAATTGTTCGGAGAAGGCTATGTGGCTTGCAGCAATGGAAGATGAAATGAACTCGTTGCATCTCAATGAGACTTGGGAGTTGGTTAAACTTCCTAAGGGAAAGAATGCATTGAAAAATAGGTGGGTATTTGTGTTGAAGAATGAAGCCGATGGTTCTAAACGGCATAAGGCGAGGTTAGTAGTCAAGGGCTATGGACAAAAACATGGTGTTGACTTTAACGAGATATTCTATCCCGTTGTGAAGCATAGTTCCATAAGGGTTGTTTTGTCATTGGTGGCTAACTTAGACTTGGAGCTTGTGCAACTTGATATTAAGACGGCTTTCTTGCATGGTGACTTGGATGAGGAGATCTATATGTCACAACCGGAAGGTTTTGTTGATGAATCAAACCCTAATCTTGTGTGTAGATTGAAGAAGGGGTTGTATGGTTTGAAGCAAGCCTCTCGGCAATGGTACAAGAAGTTTGATACTTTTATGCAAGAAGAAGGTTTTGAAAGAAGTGGCTATGATCATTGTGTCTACATGAAAGGAAAGGTGGGTGGCACTTTCACCTTGTTGTTACTTTATGTGGATGACATGTTGATTGCTAGTAATGATCATGATGAAATTAAGTCTCTTAAGCTTGATATGTCTAAGAGATTTGCAACTAAGGATCTTGGCGAAGCAAGAAAAATATTGGGTATGCGGATTCATAGAGATAGGGAGAGAGGCAAGCTTTGGCTAAGTCAAACGGAGTATGTTGATAAAGTCCTTGAGAGGTTTGACATGATGAATTGCAAACCGGTGACTACACCTTTGGCCGGTCATTTTAAGTTGTCTAAAAAGAATTCTCCAAAGAATGCTTAAGAGAGATTGAAGATGGAAAAGGTTCCATACTTATCGGCCGTGGTAGCTTGATGTATGCTATGGTGTGCACACGGCCGGACATTGCACATGCAGTGGGAGTTGTCTCTCGATATTTGTCTAATCCGGGATGGGAGCATTGGCAAGCGGTAAAGTGGATACTTCGATATTTGAAAGGCACTCGTGGCTTGCGGTTATGTTTTGGAGGAGATTCTAAATTGGCAATTGAAGGGTATGTTGATGCCGATCATGCGGGTTGTAGTGAGACAAGAAAGTCCACGACGGGCTATGTCTTTACTATCGGTGGTGGAGCCGTTAATTGGATGTCTCGACTACAAGACATTGTTGCTTTGTCTTCCACGGAATCGGAGTATGTCGCATTGACCGAGGCGGTGAAGGAAATGCTTTGGTTGAAAAGGTTGCTTGCACAACTTGGGTTGAAGCAAAAGGAGTATGTGGTGCATTGTGATAATCAAGGTGCCATACATCTTTCAAAGAATGCGGCATATCACTCAAGAACTAAGCACATTGATGTGCGATACCACTTTATTCGTGATGTTCTAGACCATAGGCAACTAGTCGTGAGAAAGGTTCACACGAAGGAGAATATTGCCGATCTGTTCACGAAGGTGGTGCCTCCCGACAAGATAATGTTTTGTAGGAGGCAATGCGGGTTGGTTGAGTAACTCGGGTGTGTTTGGAGCGAGGTGCAAGGTGTATGCTTGTGAAGATCAAGATGTATGCTTGTGTGATCAAGTGGGAGGTTTGTCTTCAAGTGGGAGATTGTTAACATGTGTGAAGCCAAATGCAAAATGGGTCGTGGCCCATGTTGGCCCATACGGCAAATAAAGGAGACGAAAAAAGAGAGAGGAGGGTACATCATTTCCAGAGAAGAATCGATCTCCTTGAAGCTCTCTTGTCTCCTTGGTATAGCTATCTAGGGTTTGCTAATTTCTCTTGAATCTCTTGTTAATTCCACTTCTAAATTGTGAGAGAGTGTGAGTGAGAGAGAGAGAAAGGTTGATAGCTTGATGATCTCCATGTACTTGTAAGATAACTCTTGATTTAGTGGATTTGCACCGATCACTCCCGTGGTTTTTTCCTTTTGGGTTTCCACGTAAAATCTTGTGTCTCTTCTTTATTTTCTTGTGCTTGATTGTGCTATTGTTGTTGGTTCTCAAGCGGTACCATTATAGCTTTGTTCTAGCGGGTTTGTTTTATGCCCGACACGTGTTTGTCGAAATTACTACCTCCTTGTTTACTTGGCTTCCGCTGTGTCTTAGCACCTGTGAGCGTGTCCTAACTTATTTAACATTTTGAACTTCCGATTCTTATTCTCACTAGGTGGGCACATCGAGCTTCGCTCGATACATGAATTTTTATTAAATTAAAAAAAAAACATTGTCGTGCAAATTTTATTTAAATGGCTACAACAACAAACTAACAAACAGATATCCGACTCTTTTGTTTAGTACAGTATCAATTTAAAAATAAGAGCCTTCCTTACAACAATCTCCTCCATATACAACTTTAATCCCCATCTAATGGAAATCCTCACTCAATTTTTGTTAAAATGTGAAGGCCGCGCATAATCTCAAGAGTCAGATGATCATCAAAAATATTTTTGTATTTTCTGGCATATGATGCAGCATGATGCGTTGGGGAGATCACCCTTCTATTCGCATATCTAACCTCCATCCAATCTGGGTACTGTCGAAAGTGCCGAAGCACATGTTGCATCAACGGTTGTGCACTTCAAGAGGGCAAATCTGTAATTTGACCAGAGATAATAGCTGAAACCAAATTAATACAGTAAAAAAATATGCATATTTTGGAATTGTAGCCATGTAAGCACCATCTCAGCAGACATTATCACCATCCGAAGCATATGGGTTGTATTTATATCTAGATCATTTTAAGTATTTGATTATTATAAAATACATAAATTTGTATATAATATACTATTATTATAACAGGCTAACCACCAAGCCGGAGTCTTCATTTTGCTTTTTGATTAGGAGCTGATTCCACTACATAAAAGTATTACTAAATTTAATTTAATTTTTTTGGTAATTAATAAATATTGATGCCAGTGTTCATAGATCAAGATTTGGATTCATGGTGAATGAGGAATGAGCTCCAAATTCCTTATTCATGTGAAACAAAACAACACATGAATAAGGATTTTGGACTTATCCGGGTGCTTATTCATATTCTAACAAAATCTAAGAATATGAATAAGTCCTTCCTCATTCAAATTTCTTATTTCACTATGCATCCAAACACATAATTCTCCTATGTCATAGTTACCAACATACTGTATTATAATTGACAGCATACTATAAAAAAACATTGGCATCAGTAAAAGGCGATGTTATGTGATGCTTAACTGAGCCAAAGTTGTAAAAAAATAGGTCTTATATAACCATTTTGAGCAACAGTATGTGTAAATTCAACAAACAGGGACAAAGTTGTTATTTTTAATGTAATGAACTAATTATGATGCATGTACTTCTATCAGTAACAATGGATAACATCAAAATTTAAAAATATAAAAAAGAATAGTTAAAGGATTACCTTTGAGCCATCACCAGGAAGAATCTGTAATGCGTCGTTTCTAAACTGAATAAAGAAAGGCATATGTTTTGTAAGTTGTAACAAATGAAGTGAAGACTGAAAATATCCTAACTACATTAGCTTACCAGTGTCATGGTTGGTACTGATAAGAGAACCATAAGGAAGGAAAAAATATAAAATATTCTTCTAGATTTATTTGAGAAGATCTACTAAGCTGTCATCTTATCCGACAACATCATTTGGTTCTCATGTAAAAATGATTGAGGTACAGGCTGCCAAAAAGAAATATTTTCTATCTTTTTACTTGGTACAATCACTAGTGTTTGTACCTCAAAATTGAGTTCATGTGATGCAAAAAACTGTGACAGTTCTCAGTATTGAAGAGAGAACCACTCTATGCCATAGATATCAAGCTCTAATTTTAACTATTTATGTGGCAGCTGTCGCATAAACTATAACACAAAAGTATATAATAATGAGGACCCTGCCTAGATTGAACCAAAAGAAAATTAACCCTTAAAATATGAAATTAATTTTTATGTTAGATTTAGAATGCCATAATATATCATATCGTACGAAAAAAAGAGCTTAACCAGCAATAAGAACAACTAATAATAATTATTTACAAAACAATTAATTGTACGTAGTACAAAGATCTCTAACCTTTATGCAATTAATTTTCACATCAAGTTTTGTAAGCATGCTCAGAGGAGGTACATATGTCAGATTTTGTTGGCATGATTAGGGATGATAATAAAGCACAGATGATACAAAGAACAAAAACAATGGAATAAAGGAATAAAAAATAGGCTGCTCAACTCTTAATGCTGTCATAACCGTATCAGTATAGTTTCTAACACTAATACGCTCCAGTAACACTGGAAAAGATAGATTATATTGAAGGTAACTATATCAATAAAAATTAGAATCAATGGCAATTTAGAAAACAGTACAGAAATCACAAAGAGAGGGAGAAGCTCACCGGAGGAGGGGAATCCTACATCATAGATGTCGATAACCATGGAAAACAGTATCCATCTAGCCTTGTATGAGTCACTGTAGATATCGCCTCCATTGTCGCTTAATTAAGTCATGGTAGAGAGGGAGATAGTGCAGTACAGAGAAAGATCGATGAATTGAAGAAACCTAGAAGAAACAGTAAAGATGGAATCTCTAACAAATAATTTAAAGTTTGACACAAATTTAACAGTAAAGAAGAAGGAATCTGTAAGAAATAATCAAGCATTCATTTGTATCACCTGTACAATCCAAACTTTAAACTAATAACTCAATCACAGGACTCATTGAAATAATAAAGAAAATTTCAAAGGACTCAACAAAAGGCAAAAAATTGACACAAAAATTTAATTAAACTATATATTTGAAGAAAACAGAAAAGGTACCCTCTGTATTATTTTTCTTACAATTTAAGAAAAATAATTGTGATTTCTACTTTGTTCATGTACGAAGCTGACACTAATATAAATTGACTGGTAGACCCTGTTGTTAAGTTATTTATAGCATTATGTTTATCTATAATATTATGTGGTTTATGGTATTTTGTTATTTTGTAGAAGTGTAGGGACTATATTGTAAAAGAACAATTGTTCATTAATAAAAAGGGAGCCTCTGGCAACAGAGGTTAAGATCTCTAATTTTCTATCTAAATTTCTCTTTCTTCTTGGTATCAGAGCAGCCAGGTTCGACGCCTGACTGTCTCTCTTTCTTCCCTCTCCTTCTTCCGCGATAGAACACGCTGTGAACCGCGCATGCTTCGCGCCTCCGTCTGGTCCACACGCGGTGCACCAATCTTCCGCGTCGATTGCCTCTGTGGACCGTGCGTGCACCAAGCGCTCCTCTCCTCTGTGGACCGTGCGTGCACCACCCGAACAGAGTCGCCTTTCCTCTGTGGATCTCGCGTAAGCAACAGACAGCCTCTCTTGACCCGTCTGAAATCTTCCCGTCACCTCATGTCTTCTCTTGATAAGTGTATTCTCTCCTTTTTCTTTTTCGACAATTGTTCTGCTGGATGTTAAAGCCGTGATCGTGTGATCACACACGGTTTGTGGTAGAGAAGATAAGGTGTGGCTGGTATTGGAAGATCAAGCACGTTTTTTTTAGAAAATGGAGAAACTTCTTGCAAAGTTGGATGTAGATGATGTGAAGACATTGCTCGAGCTCGTGAAGGTGTCGCACGGAGCCGAGACACATCAACCGTCAGTAAAGCTAGATCTTCCACCTGTGGAGTTGAAACTTGATGGACCAGCCATATATCTTAGTTGGTCACGTAGGATTCTGGGTGCTCTGACAGGAAGGAATCTAGAGGGCTTCCTGACAAGAGAAAGGACAGAACCAGAAAAGAATACTGATGCTTGGAATGCATGGAAGACCACACACATGTTGCTGTATACATGGCTCCTCAATTCGATGGTTCCTTCAATTGCTGTGACGGTGGATGGCATTCAGAATGTGGAGGATATGTGGGCGAAGTTGAAGAAGATCTATGCAGGAACTGAGAACAACATGCGGGTATTCCAGATCGAACAAGAGATAGAAGCAGTAGTGCAGGGAGATAGGTCAATCCAAGAGTATGCCACAGATCTAGAGCGATTGTGGGCGGATTATGACTATTTCTCGCCAGTGGCATGCTGCAAAGACCCCGACTGTAAGAGGGGAGAGAGAGATGCTCAGAGAAGGACTATGCATTTCTTGAGGAGGTTGAATCCATTTTTTGAGCACATGACTGCAGTTCTACTGGCTCAGACAAGAATTCCATCACTTGATGAGGCCATTGCAGCCATGATGCAAGAAGAGAGTCACATTAAGCTGCTCTCAGAAGGTAATGGTGTTGGTATGCGCTCGGCGTTGACAGTCTCAAACTCTAGTATGACAGGAGTTTAGGGGTAGACTCGTAAGTGCTATAATTGTGGTGAAGTGGGCCATTTGAGGCCTGCTTGTCCTATGCCACTCAAGGAGAGAGATTTTGGTGGACGTGGACAATCTGGCGGTCGTGGCCGTGGCCGAGGTCGTGGCGGCCGAAGAGGTGGAAGAGGAGGCTACCGGGAAAATCTGATGGTAGCAGAAGAAAAAGAAGACACTGGGGTGGTCTTCACTAAGGAGGACCAAGCGCTCTTGGAGGTGCTTAGTCAGAAGCAGAAAGCAGCAAGTAATGGGGACAAAAAGAGTGTGATCGAGGATGCATCCACATCATTCTTGCCTAGGGGTAACATTGCTACTTATGCTCATTCGACTCAAGGAACTAGTAACACACATGCTCTTGCCTCTATATCCACCTCCAGATCATCAGAATGGATAGTGGATTCTGGTGCATCTCGACATGTGACAGGTAATGCTAGTGAGTTCTCTTCTTATACTCACTTAGCAGTGCCTGAGAGCATCCAAACTGCTGATGGTACCACACAACCAGTGGTCGGTAAGGGTACTGTGAATTGCACTGGTTCTGTGACTTTGTCTATTGTTTTGCATGCTCCTTCATTTCCAGTAAACCTTTTATCCATTAGTGCTATCATACTCCAACTAAAATGTGTTGTTTCTTTTGATATTCCAAAGATGATATTTCAAGAGAAGAGGACAGGTCGGCGACTTGGGACTGGCACTTGCCGTAGTGGTTTATGGTACTTGGATCGTGAAGGGCTAGATTCAGCATTAATATCCATGGTAGAGGGGACGAAAAAAATAGGATTTGAGATGAGTGTAGAGGATGTGTTGATGCTTCATCACCAGCGCATGGGACATTCCTCTTTTAATGTTTTAAGTCGTTTGTATCCAGTTTTATTTGAAAAGGCTAATAAATTAAAACTTGCTTGTGATGCATGTGAGTTTGGCAAGCTTACTAGAAGCTCTTATGTTAGTTCTGGTCATAGGAGTTCTTGTGCTTTTGACCTGATACATTCTGATGTTTGGGGACCTTGTCCTACAAGTTCTATGAATGGTTATAGATATTTTGTGACTTTCATTGATTGTTTTTCTCGTGTTACTTGGTTGTATTTGATGAAAAATAAAAATGAAGTGTTGGCTTGCTTCAAAGATTTTCATAGATCTGTTCAGACTCAATATGGGGCCGTAGTGAAAGTATCAAGGTCTGATAATGGGACAGAGTATACCAACAGAGCATTCGCAGAATACTTGTCAGCTTAGGGGATACAACATCAAACAACATGTCCATACACACCAGCTCAAAATGGAGTAGCAGAAAGAAAGAACAGACATCTTCTAGAAGTGGCTAGAAGTATGATGATCTCCATGAATGTTCCAAAATATTTGTGAGGACAGGCAGTTTTGACAGCTGCAGTTGGACTGGAAGTCTCCATATGAGATGTTAAAAGGAGATAATGCTGGGATCCTTCCATTGAAGGTGTTTGGATGTGTGTGTTTTGTAAAGGACAACAGACTTTCTGTAGGGAAACTTGATCTTAGAGCGGTGAAATGTATATTTGTGGGATATTCTGCTACACAAAAGGTTATGTTTGCTGGAGTCCAGTGTAAAAGAGGTTGTTTGTAAGTATGAATGTGCATTTTCGAGAATTCGAACCATATTATACATTGGAAGTGACTTCACTTTTTGGTGACTCGTCTGATTATGAAAGTATGAGATGAGAGGGGGAGAATGGTGATAAGATGAAAAAAAGGGAACCAATCCCTTTGTTGATTCCTTCATTGGTTGAAGAACATGAGAATGAAGAAGAAGAAGAGGAGGATGGGCAAGAAGAGAAAGATCATCATGCAAATGTCAGGACTCAAGCCCAACGCGAATTGCAAGTGTATAGTAGGAGGCCGAAAGAGGGTCCCATGAATGCACCAATAATACCACTTGTGCCATCGAGTCCCTTGTCCCGGTCTACCTCGACTCTTGAGACACCTACATCTATGGAATCCTCAAACTCAGAATTCACAGGTGATATGAATCTTCCCTCTTCTCCCCACACTTCAATAACATTAAGGAGGATCTCTCGCAGTAATGCGGGACTTCCCCCTGATCGTTATGGTTTCCCATATGATATTGCATAATTTGTCTCATATTCAAACATATCACCTGTACACGGAGCATTTATTGCATCATTAGACTCTGTTACTTTACCTTAGTGTTGGCAGGATGCTAAGAGGGACCCAAAGTGGAAAGCAGCTATGCAAGAGGAACTCGGGGCTCTAGATAAGAATAAAACCTGGGAGATTGTATCACTACCACCTGGCAAGAAGGCAGTTGGGTGTAGATGGGTGTTCACAGTGAAGCAGACCCCAAAAGAAAAAATTGATCGCTACAAGGCACGACTGGTGGCAAATGGGTATAGTCAGACATACGGCATCGATTATGATGAGACATTTGCACCAGTAGCAAAGATGAGCACTGTCAGGACACTTGTCTCTCTTGCAGTAAATGGATGTTGGAAGCTACACCAGTTGGATGTGAAGAATGCATTTCTTCATGGGGATTTACTGGAAGAGGTGTACATGGAAATTCCCCTGGGATTTGGCACAGGTCAAACAATCGACAAGGTATGCAAATTGAAGAAGTCACTTTATGGTCTGAAACAGTCTCCTCGAGCTTGGTTTGATAGGTTCAGGAGAGCTATGATAGGCATGGGATATCGCTAGATAAATGCCGATCACACTGTATTTGTTCGACACCATAATGGCCATATTACAATGCTTTCTGTGTATGTGGATGATATAATTATCACGGGTGATGATGAGAAGGATATTGCTCAATTGAAAGTGCAATTAGGTAAAGAGTTTGAGGTGAAAGATCTAGGCTTGCTACGATACTTCCTTGGAATTGAGGTTGCTCATGGAGCAGAGGGTATCGTTCTCTCTCAACGAAAATATGTACTTGATCTTCTCAAGGAGACTGGCATGTTGGGGTGTAAGCCTGCGATAACTCCAATTGATTCGAAACTCAAGCTAAGTGTAGAGGCAGGAGAGACAGTTGATCGTGAAAGGTACCAGAGATTGGTGGGTCGGTTGATCTATCTGAATCATACTCGTCCCGACATCTCCTTTGTTGTAAGCATAGTAAGTCGTTACATGCATGATCCAAGAAAAGGTCATATGGATGCAGTGTATCGGATTCTGAGATATCTCAAAAGTGCACCAGGAAAGGGGGCTAATTTTTAGAAGGAATGGTCATATAAACATCGAGGGCTATTGTGACTCTGACTGGGCTAGCTGTGTTGATGATAGAAGATCCACATCAGGATATTGTGTGTTTGTAGGGGGCAACTTGATTTCTTGGAGGAGCAAGAAGCAGCCGGTAGTAGCAAGATCGACCGCAGAGGCAGAGTACAGGGCCATGGCTTCAGGGATTGCTGAGTTGTTGTGGTTGAGAAAGCTTCTGAGAGAGCTAAAAATGGATCAAGGAGACCAGATGAAGTTATGGTGCGATAACAAATCAACAATCAGTATTGCCAACAACCCAGTACATGACAGGACCAAACATATTGAAATTGATAGGTTCTTTATCAAAGAGAAACTGGATAGTGGACTACTCAAGCTAGGTCATGTGCCAACAAGAGATCAAGTAGCAGATTGTCTTACCAAGGGACTTAGCTCAGAGGATGTATCAAGATTATGTGACAAGATGGGCTTAGCTGATATTTTTCACCCATCTTGAGGGGGAGTGTTGTTGAGTTATTTATAGCATTATGTTTATCTATAATATTATGTGGTTTATGGTATTTTGTTATTTTGTAGAAGTGTAGGAACTATATTGTAAAAGAACAATTGTTCATTAATAAAAAGGGAGCCTCTGGCAACAGAGGTTAAGATCTCTAATTTTCTATCTAAATTTCTCTTTCTTCTTGCCATTCACTCCATTCTTTCATATATTCCTTTCTGCAATGAAATAAGGTACTGGTCTAGCTTTAAAGCAAAGGCAATATCTCAATTCTCTCATTTGAGCACAAACAATTCATCCTTAGTATAAATGTTAACTACACAGATTAGATGAGAAATTACACCATTGTATAAACATAATTTTATCAATAAAGATAGGTAATTTTCTTCTTGTCATGTTTCTAGACCAGCTCCAGTGCCCTCTTTAAAATGTGCACTGATATTCTTTTTCCCCAGAATGTAGGTCTCATTATTTCGTGATTCATAAATACTTTATAGCATATTAAAAATAAAGAGGTGGACTTAGCAAAGAGCATACATGTATAGCAAACATTGTTGTTTGAATAATTGTAAATCATTTAAGAAGTACTGCATATCTACAACATGAAATTGACTTTTAAATTAGATATATGTTAAGAAATTCTCTCAATCCAAGAAGGGCATAAAACTATCAACTCTCCTCGTAAGCAAGGTGTTTGTTCAAATGTGTCAAAGAGGCTTTCTGAATTGACAGTTCAGTGACATATGCTTCCCAGCAAATTGTTAAAGCCTCCGTCTAGTAGAGGGCACCAATTATGAACAAAAAGCAAAGAAAAACTAATAAAAATAGCATTTGAAATTCAATTACCATCCCACTGGAAATCATTTCAGTATGTGGACTTTGCTTGATTAGTTCTATAGAGTATATATTTGAAACACCATTTTCAAATATATCAATGTAGTTCTGATAAAGGAAATAAGTATAGCGGAATGAACTTGTACCAGTAGTCCAATAGTCCAGGTACCAGTGCAGCTCGTAGGATTTTTTTCCTTCTTTGAAGAATGAAAATAAAGGTGAAGATGGACCAGCATAGAATCATTTGTTTCCATTGAAATGGAACAGGAGCTACGCAGATAGAAAAATCAAGATAGCAAATGGATCAGATCAAAGATTGGTGCCAAACAAAAAAAAAGGAAAAAAGAAAATTGAATCAAAGATCTGAACTAAAAGAGTAGAAATTCAAATCAAATAGACTTAAACTCGCCTAGTGCACACCATGGCCAAAGTTGAGAATAGAAAATCAAATCAAATAGACTTCCCAAGTTGAGCTCGCTGGTGGATCTGAGTTCTCTCCGACTGATGCGTCGTCGGTAGTCGCCATCTGTCTCTCTCTATTGGTGCTCTGCCTCGTTTGTTTCATATTCTCTCTTCTTGGTGCTCTTCGACTCTCCCTAGTTTGTCTACCCCAACCCTAGATTGACAGGAGAAGAGAGAGAAGTGAAGATGAGGTCTGTGAGGAGGGAGCAGTGAAATAGGAAGAAGAGACAAAATTTGTAGACAGCGAAGGAGGAGGCGGAGGGCAGGTGCAGGAACATCGCCTGGTGGATAGCCAACGCCCAACGCAGAAGAGGAGTGGAGGTAGGTTTGCGTACATAGGATGGAGAGGATGAAAATAAGAAGAGGTAAATGAACCGGACAGATCAGAAAGAACAAACCAATGACGTAGATGTCGTGTCACGCGAATTAAACCAAAATTCTAGTCGACTCCACGAGTTTTTATTTATAATACTGATACTGATTAGTGCCTCTTTTCTTTAATCATCCCAACTTAGATACTGAGTTACCGAAATTTGAATTAATTTGGTTGAAACGATAAGCGGAGCACTTCTATATTTACTCATATAAATAAGGTACTTTCTTTTCAACCTTCTACACTAAATTGGATTGTTCATTTGATTTTTCTTGATTTCCATCATTATTTCTAGCTGGAGATTGAGTTAACCCCAAGCACTACCATGTTTGACCTTGAATACGATTTTACCATTCCTCATTTTGTTACGAGATGTTACTTGAATTACTTTTGGTGTTCGTAGGTAACCGAATCCCAGGAAAATTTGATTCCAATTGATAACGTGCGATACTCAAGTTCAATGCATGGATGGTTTCTTCATTGGACGACTAAATTTTTTACCCTAAAAAAAATTCCTTTTGAACTCAGCCCAAAGTTTTCGAATTTATTCTGATATCGATTGCAAGAAGGCACAAAGAAGAATGGTCTAAAGGAATTGAGGGCATTCTTGTCCTAAATCTTAAATGTTAAATTTCAGAATTAAAATATTAATAAAAGGATAAATATCCATAGAAATCATGATTAAAGGGTGATATTTCCAAAATTAAAGATTAGAGGGTGATATTTCCAATTAGATAAGATTTGAGGGGTATAGGGCTGATTTTCCCTACTAATAAAATGCACTTCAAAATCATATTTAAATCCGCAATTAAAATATCATCTTTATTAAATCCATATTATTTATATTAAAATATTGGCCTTATATAAACATTAGGCATGTTGCTAGAAAATATATTTGATAAATTTGATTGCACTGAAATAAAATATTTTTTGCATTAATTTCGCTAGTAATTTTAGATAAAATAATTTATTATGTATTTTTATTAGACTAAATTATTTTTCTCGAACTCTTAGTTTTTATTATTTTAATTAATTTTATTTTAATTAAAGAATTATAAAAAATAGTATTGGAATGCATCTACTTAGAGGGGTAATTTTGTAAACTAATATTGTCCGAAGAAAATTTAGTGTTGTCCGAAGTTAGAGGGGTAATTTTGTCAACCAATTGATTCTGCAACAGTCTGAGTGAGGAAAAAGGAACTTAGTCCTTGTTTAAATTTCTATTTTCTAGGATAAACATTAATAGGAGGCGGCCCAAATAAAGATCCTGCATGACTTCCTAAATATAATCTACATTTATAGATTTAAGTATTTAACACAATTAAACATAAATTGGCAGATAATAATAGTATCCCAGCGTATCATGCATACATGTCAGTAATCTCACGTTATGAAACTTTAGTTGTGAGGCTGTGGAGGTGGTGGAGGAGGCAACAGAGGTGGCAGAGGCGGTGGTTGGAGAATGTTTCATTTTGAAGTTGCACATATATATATACAATATGAAATTGGTTCCCCTTTCTTTTGTTAAAATTGATAGGAATCGAATCGATAAGCATTTAAATGGTAGTATGGTACTGGCAGACTTCTCACAAGAGTTGGACGGTGTATTAGGATAAAATGGTATTTAGTGAATTAGATAATAAAGGGATACTGGTAAATTTGGAATAGATGGAAATGGTAGTAATGGGCTAATGGCAGGGGATACGGGCGTTACCACTGCCATTACTGCTCAACTAAATCAAGGAACTAAATGGGGAAGTATCTGATTATAAAACTTTTTAGACACTCAATTTTGCCTTCTTTTGATTGTTTTGGAAAACACAAAGGTCTACTAAATCAAGGAACTAGCACCTTAATTAGTAAAAATCTAATGTAATCATTTAGCTGTAAAATTTAAGTAATGAAATTGTCTCTACTAAGTGTTTCCAAAAGAATGAATTAATTAACTTCCATATTCCCTGGCCCCAATTTATCATTAAAAATTAAATAATAAAACTTCCAGATTTTCCGGGGATGGCAAAAACTTATCAGCAGATGGCTGCCTTCTTCATTAACAAATGCAAATTTATTGCAACTACCGAAAGAACCAAAATGCATCTTAAATTTAACCCAATACAAACTGAGTAAAATATGGTATTTATACCAGTTTTGAGCAGGTACTGGTACGAGTGCAACATGCCAACTTCTGCTCCCCTAAACCATATATCTAATTTGCTGCAAGCCAACCACACAACCCTATTACAGATTACAGATAAGCAATAATTAATATCCTTGTATCTTCAAAGTATAATTAATTAGCACAACATTACTCCATATCTTGAAGTAACTATGGAAATTAACTAATTGGAATGCAACATTAACTAGACTCCAGCATAAAATTGTTCAAAATAAGTTCATAGTTATGAAATGCGGATGGCAACAATCTCCTTGTTATACCACATAGTGGGATTAAATAAATCGAGCCCACGGCTTCTGTATAATTAATTTTCATCACGATGAACGAAACGAAAAAAAAAAAAATCTATCAAATCATATAAGATTTATAGCTTATTCATATATTAGATACACACATACACAACAACAGAATACAGAAGTAGGCACATGCGCAGAAAGATCGTATCTCTCTGTATCAGGTACTGATCACTGCTGAATGCAGGCATACATACTGTAAATATATATTTCATTTATTCAACAAACATATTTGCATCAAAGTATCAAACATATCATGGGTGTGGGGGGCCGTGTGGTGGATGATGCGGTCCATGATGAGGCGGCGGTGGAGCGGGATGCGGTCCATGATGAGGCGGAGGTGGAGCGGGATGCGGATCATGAGGAGGTGGTGGCGGCACTTTTGGGCCCGGTGGCAGAGGATGCAAACCCGGTGGTGGAGGATGTGGGCCATGGGGATGGGGTGGTGGAGGTGCAAGTGGGCCCGGCGGTGGGGGTGGATGGGGCTTGTGAGGATGTGGACGGTGCATCTTCCTTTTTCTCTTTTGTTCAATTAATTTCACTTCGGTATTGTAAGTTGGGGTTTAGAAACAAGTTCAATTGGTCTATATATAAGAGGTCAAATACGTGTGGTAACAGTCAGTCAAAACAGCAATTCAAAGGGAATTTGGGAATTTCAATATTTGATTTGTAGTAGTCTGTCCACGGCACCGGCCAAGTGGTCTGGATGAAACTAGAAGCTTTCTCGTCTTGGCTGGAAGCTCCATTTATTTGCAGGATTTGCTGCATTCGTTACCGTTTGCGATTCTATGCAATCATGGAATTTCGGAATTTGGACAACTTAAGTCTTAAGACATGGGAACCAATTACAAAATAAAAATTTACTTCTTCTTGCAAAAGGGAAAGAAAATTGTAACTTCTAGAACGAATTGATCAAAATAATTCGTTAAAGTTAAACCTGTAACAAGTTGTTCTTTGATGGTATTTATAGCGAGTCGGTTGCTACATGCTGATCTATAGAGAGTCGTTAGTGACACATTTAAAAAAAAACAATAAATAAACAAACAAACAAGAAAATTTTATACCACCACACAAATATTATATCAACATGTGCTTTCTAATGTAATCATAATAATTAAGGCTCCGTTTGGATGAGGTGTGAAAATAAAAAAATAAGAAAATAAGAGAATAATTTATTATAAACAATTCAAACTTTTCACAAAATTACACACTTTTCAATACTTCTTCTCACTTTTTTCTTTATTCCTCTTATTCCCGTACCATCCAAACGGAACCTAAGAGCCTAAGGATAATCCAATAAGAACAAAACTACCTAAGAAGGTTCCAAATCAGACGGTTTGAATATTTAATTGACCATTTATTTACTACTCTTCGACATTTAATTTTCGCCTTACAATTATTTTACACAGCCTTTGTACGCACTGCAAGAAATGTTATTTGGTTAAAAAAAAAATTCCTCTAAGAAATTCGTCCAGATTTTTATCAGTGCGTTATTTTTTTTATTTTTTTTTATGCACGCAAACTATAGTTTTTATAGAAACTTTTTAACGTAATTCATTCTTAGACAATTTTTTTAAAAAAGTATTCTCTATACAATTAATTGGAAATTAATGTCATACTACCGAATTTATTGTTATTATTGGATTTGTCGTACTTTCAATCAATTACAATGAGCAAATCACTTCCACCAATATATATATTATCCATAATCACTGAAAAATCATTTCAAAATTTAAGGTATTTGTTACAAATGCACCTAATTTGGTGTGAATATAAATGAGAAAAGGCCCCTTTGACTAAATAGTACAATAAACAAAGAAGAAGGATTTAATAAATTCTTAAGTATAAATCATTATAGAAATACCAACGAAAATGATAACTTTGCTGGAAATAAACACGTTGCTTTTGTCATAAGGTAACTGCCTGAAAAAGAAAATTGTAACAACATTTGTTAAAGAAAGATAAATGCATATACATAATGGACGTTGACATGTTGAACGTTGATTAATATTACTTTTTTTTCATTGCAAATTCCAATTGTTTCTTTCACTGCAATTGTTTTCATGAAAGGTGACAAAGGAAAAGAAAAACGATAAGGGCTTTTGGTAGGGTTTTTTTATTGGCCTTCTACTTTCTAGATATATATTTATTTTAATCCTTGTTTTGATTATGAAATCTCAATAATTAAAAATGAATTTAAATTAATAATAATAATAACTACTCAACTATTGGAAAGCCAAGTCAGAACCGACAGTTAATTAATCATATTTGGATTTTAAGTTTTAGTACAATCTGAAACGAATTTGTCAAAATTTTACGGCATTCAAAGTTCAATTTAAATCAAATAAAAATATGAGAAAGATGAAATGCAAATTCATGTTTTCTTATTGAATTCAGAATAGAATTCGTATCATATATCAGATTTTTTTTATTAGTTTACGTAAGATAAAAAATAAAATGCGTGCAATATATAAATGGACACACAATCATTTGCATTATATAATGTAGAAATTTTATTTTGTGAAGTTTGTGCAATTTAAAATAATTTTTCAAGCAACAAAATCAACACAAACCTAGAACTTGTGGTAATAATCGAAAATCATGCGTAAAACTAAAAGAGATGGAAAAAGAAATTTATACCTCTTTTTGAATTGCAACGAGAAGGCTCGAACCACCACTGAACTACCACTTTGAATGTGGTGGTGTGCTATCTTTCTCCTTCTTCCAAACACCTAAGATGTACAAAGATTAATCAACTTCTTGCTTGATTTATGCTAGTAAATCAAGAAGAACTAGTGTAATCTTTTACTTCCCTCATTCAATTAGTTCACTCATTAATTAAAGAAAATTATTCTTAACACATGATCTCTAGTTTAACGCAAGTAAGAGGAGCAAATATTGTTAGTTAAGTGCATAATTTTAATTTTTATAGCTAATTCTTTTAATTAACCACAAACAAGCATGCACAAACACGAATCTAGTACTTAAAGTCATTCACACAAAGAGAAGGTTCAAGGATTATACCTCTCTTGATATAGTAATCAAGAGGCTCGAACCAAGACTAGGATGTAGGTGATGCGCGCTTCGAGCTCGATCTCGAGTCCACCACGAAATTAACCAAAACCTACAAGCTTTGCTAGAAGCTAAAAGGTTTAGGCTAATCCCAAGTTTTCTCGTCTTCTTAATTAACTCTTTAATAAGTGGAGAAATTGGAGCTCAACACATGAGCAATGGTGGATGAGAGAGTGGTGTAAGTGGCGGCCAAAGAAAGGGACAGGGGAGGATGGTGGCGGCCTCAAGGAGGAAGAGAGAGAGGAGCAAAGAGCCTCCACAAGAGCCCTTTTATAATTCTCAAATCCTAGCAAATAGTTCCAACTATTTACAAGTGTGCCACCTACCTACCACCCTCTATTATAGGCCGGCCATACATAGGCCTTTTGGGCTTTACACACTCAATTAATTGATTATTAATTCAATCCATTTAATCCACCATAAGATGCTCTATATTTGGGCTATTTATTTAATATAAATATCGACCCATTAATTTAATATAACTATTTATATTAAATTATTTTGAGTTGAAAATAATTATTAACTAATTAATAATTATCATGGGATTAGCTAGAACATTAAATCATTTCGATATGATCCGTTTGAATTAATTAATTATATCGACATATAATCAATTAATCAACTTATCATATTTTTGTAAAACACACTGATACGAATAAATGATTAATGCACTGTTTGGTTATATTTCGATCTGTGTGACCCTTTGAAGATTTATGCTAAGTTGGACATGGAATTAAATGGTTATTTAATTCCAATAATCATAAGCGGTATCTAGCAACATGTTATGATTCCCAATTCGCATAAATAATGCACTGCTGCAGTATTTAAATCCTGCATAAGAGAATAAAAGTATTTCTCTATTTTGATTCTTATGTCTCACGATATCATCGTATAATCCAAGATAGGAATGTGTCATTCTTGCAGATTATACGTTTCTTGATCTAGAGTTGATCGCCTAGTTGCGCGCATACGATCCAACTCCATCAAGGGGCCCAAATAGATATCATCACTCACTAAATAAATTAATGAGGGACATACGGTTTTCTTGATGATTTAGCTTTTCCCCGCACAATTTAAGAGAACATAAAAACGTCCGTATAGCAGCCCTTATCGGGAATCAGCGGTAGACAATATTTATTGAACCTATCCTCATGTGGAAAAGATAAACATCTCAAACTTAGAATCAAAATCATAACGAAATAAATAATGACACATAACACAATCCATATATTTATTTCGTTGGGTCATGTCCTGTACTATGTTCAATTAACATAAACATATGCAACTAAGTTGGTTACTCTTAACCCATGATTTATAGAACTTAATCATCACTTAACTTGCATACTAATCTTATTGATAATTAATGTTCCTTGTTAATTATCAAGATTATGGACGTTTTAGATTTATTGTTGTCATTTACTACTAAATGAAAAACAGCGATCTATAATTCAGATCCTCAACCTGAATGAACTGTCAACACATAAATCAAGGAACAAATGATATGAAATCATCAATGACATAAAACAATAGAAGTAGCCAGATATGATTGGCTTCTAGGACATATCTCTAACAAATATGACGCTCAAATTCTCCACCCTTGAAAATGGTGGTCTCAGAGGAAGGAGAGAGAAGAGAGAAATGTAACGCCCAAATTCTTTAATTAAGTAGTGTATTTATAAAGCACTGATACGGTGCATCTCCATATTTGTCATTCTTATCATCTTGTTAGGTTTGACTGCCTCCATGTTGCTCTCCCCTTCATCTTCCGCTCTCCCCTTCTTTTTCGCTCTCCTCTTCCCTCGTTCTTGTATGGGCTTTTTCGTCGTTTCTCTCAAAGGATGGAATTGGTTCCCTCGAGAAAAGGAAAACGCCTTAGATTCACCCCCCTTAAGGTTCGATCTCCGTTTGAGTATCTCTTTACGACAAGAGAACCAAAACACGAGTCACTTCTTAAAGAGGTTATTGATTTTGTGGGTCATTTCTTTCCAGTAGGCGCAAGCCCCTACTGTTAATTACCCCGTGATCGCTCACGAGAACCTCTGATTAAGGGATCTAAAGAATTATATGTAAAGGCTAGGGAAATTGTTCGTTTCATGTTTATTTTGGGTTTATTCCTTTGGCTTAAACCGGACTCAATTGGTGTACCATACCTAATTGACGGGACTCGATTGAGGACACTTGAATGATTTTGTTATTTGAGATAGACTTGATTTCCGTTTTTTGGAGTTGGGCGTTGTTTTTAGATCCTTAGGCTATTTTGGGCCTTTAGACTATTTGAATTTGGATTTGGGTTTTCAAGGCTATTTTAGGCCTTGGAATTTGGTGTGAATTTCTAGGCTATTTTGGGCCTTGGATTTGATTTGGATTTGATTTGAATTTCAAGGCTATTTTGGGCCTTTGGATTTGGACTTGGATTTCAAGACTATTTTGGGTCTTGGATTTGGATTTGGTTTTCTAGGCTATTTTGGGCCTTTGGATTTGGATTTGGTTTTCTAGACTATTTTGGGCCTTTGGATTTGGATTTGGGTTTCTCGGGGCTATTTTGAACCACTTGTGAGACTTTCTAATTTTTGAATCACTGGAGTCGACTTCGATTTGCTGAAGAGATTTCATTCTTTTAAGTGAAGAGGTTTCTGTCTTGATTTCGGGTTTCGTGTTTGGACTTTTAATTTCTTGAGTTTCTCTTTGGGTTTTACCATTTTCTCAATTTTATTCTTATTTTTATTTTTAATTTTAGACTTTTAAAATATCTTTTTATATTTTTAGTTATGTTTATTTTTTAAAATACTTGATATTTAATGTATTTCTTTTAAAATCATTTCTATTTTTAAAATTATATCAGTATTTACCTTTGAAAATTTGTTAGAAGAGTTTAATTGAGTTTTGAAATTATTTGGAATTTTACAAAATTTATTTAACATCATTTTAGAATTTTATAAGATTTATTTAATATTGAAAATACTTCAAAAATAGAAATACTCAATACATTGACAGATTTTTGTATCAAAATATAAGTGAATTTGGTTTAATTGGATTTTTAGGATTTTATTGATATTTTATTTGTATTTTTCTGAGTTTCCTACTATATTTAATGAATTTTCAAAATTTCTGCTGATGTGGAATTTTCTGATTGGTCCACGTAGGCATAGGTGTTGATTTGGCTGTTGACTGGTGTCTGATGTGGCGCTGACGAGGCTTGCTGACGCGTGCAGGCGTTGGAGGCTTTTGTTTTCTCTGCGTAACGAGTCATGGTCTTGTCAGAGACTCACTTCAAACAATTTGGCCACAGAAGATCGCGCGTGGTACGGGTTTGAACCCGTCTCCCCCGTCTGGTTGTGGTCTTTTTGCAGAAAGACCCCCGTCTTTTCTCCGGCAGAGTTGCGACGTTTTCGGCCACCATTTTGGTTGATAATTGGCTTGTTTCAATCGTGGAGATGAGGAGAACAATTTTATGGGACCCATTCTTTCTGGAGAGGCTCATGCTGGTCTGTGGAACCTCAAAGATCTCGAGCGCCATTGATGGTTACTCGAAACTCTTTACTTCGTTTTCTTTGCCAGCTTGAGGTTGTGTGAATCCATGGGGGTGTCTTGATGACGTTTATTCATTTAATTGGACTTGAAGATGGCTTCAATGGAGTGAACTGGGCTGAGACCAATCGGCTTCAGTTTAAGCAGAACTGAGCAAGACTGGTGGAGCCCACGAAACTACCTCTTTGTGCCAGCAACCTCTTGGTTAGCTTCAGGGGATTGAATTTAGTCTGTTTATGTGTTTGTTTCAGTTTAGAACACCACAATTTGAGGTGGGAATCAAAGGGGCAGAAGTTGCACATTTTTAAACATTTTATTCAAGTTCTGCTTTTGCATGTAAGATGCTTTTCAGCAAAAGGCTTTAATTAGACATTTAAATCAGATCTATTTGAACTTATTTTAGATGTTTAAACTGCTTAGGATGTGAAGGCAAACCATTTGTCACTTTTCATAACTTATCATTTTTATTTCTATGCAACATGGTCATTGTTTGTGATGATTTTACTTTGAGTTACTTCAATTGCAGGAAAACAAGTTACATATGCCATAATACAACATAGGAGGTGCATTTCAACAGTTTAAGGTCGTTCTTGATATTTTTATACAGATATGCTATTTTCATTAGAGGGAAAATTGAGATGTCCTTTACACTTATAAAATGCAGCAATATCATTTGGCATGTTCATGAATTTTGTGTGTAAGTCCTTTTGCAGAAAAGTCCAAAGTTTTGATGAATGACAATTTATTTAGAAAGATGACCCTGCTTCACTTAATATTGTGTATAAAATGGTGAAATTTGTTCCATGCTGTCCCATGAGCTTTATACATGTTGTCCATACTTGTATTCATACTTTTGTACAGAGAGAACCTATTTTTCGTTTATTTCTGTTGCTGGTCAGACTTTTACATTTACACATATATGTATTTTTATCATGATAATGTGATGATAGTTCAAAACATCTAGAATTTACACATTAGCATCCTTTTAGATATCCTGTATACTTCAATTCAAAGAAATTTTGGCAGCATAACACTTATATATCAGATGTTATTTAAAGATTTCATAATTTGAGCTATTTGAGCTCAAACCATGGAATCTCGACCTAAAATTGAGGAGACCTCAACTAAAGTCATTGTTTGCCTATCCTTGAGCATGGCCTCAAAGTAAGCACCTCTCTCCAGTCTACCATTGAGGAAACCTCAAGGTAAACCGTAATAGAGAGAGGTAAGGGATTGGAAAGGGGAAGAACTAGAAGAAAAGAAAAAGAAGCAAAAATTGACTCTTCGAATCTCTTTATTTAGTTCAAACACCTCGATTTACAAGCTTGAAAACCTTCAATTCTGTCTCTCTCTTTCTTTTTCTTACTGCTTGATGAAATGACTCTTACAATTTCACTCCAAATTCTCTCAATTCAATACCGAAATGATATTTTGAGTCTAGCCTCACCTTACCCCTCTCTTCCCCTCTCTCTTTCCTTCTGATTTGGGGGCCTTTTATAGACAATTGCATTAGGGTTTCGCCTTTTAGCCGTGAGGCATTTCCACCTTCGGATTTTGATCCAGCGGCTTGCATTCGGCTGCGCTAGAGCATGGGTTTTGCAAAAACCGTGGGCAAGGGTTGGTGGTTTTGCGCCTGTGGCCGAAAGGATAGCCACGTCGACGATTCTCTCGAGTTTACCCGGCGTTCACAGTGAAAATCGTGAATTTCACCTGTTTTTCTTTTACTGAGGGAGAAGGAGGCTCTTACCAGTGGGCCCTTCTTGTCAGGTTTAATAAGAGAGAAAAGATGGGTGCGTTGAGTCTACGGTGAGCCACATACATTCGTCTGAATTTTTGTTCACGGTGTACATGAAACAGATGCATTCAACATGAAAAATGGAATGGTGAATTTCAAATGGCCAGCGCCCTTCTCCTTTCCCCTTGGATCCGCTCCAATGGATGCACGCGACATGGAGTTCTGATTTTTCTGAGAATTTCCTTTGATTTCCATTGATTTTTCACATATTCTTTAATGTCAATCCAAAATAAATTCTTTCAAGGCCTTCCCTTGGGTATTTTTGGATGAAATTTTATGGGTAAGTTTAGAAAAATATAAGAAATTTAATGATTCAACTGGTTTTGCTAAATTCCTCATAGAATTATTTTGGTAATTTTGTGAACTTTTTGGGTCTCTTTGCAAATTTTGGCATTTGTGTGGGTATTTCTGGTATTTAAAAATTATGATAATTCACCATAATTCTCAAGGAATTTTTTGGTATTTTTTGGGTGATTTTTGGAGTTTATTTGATATTTTTCGTAATTTGGTTTTGGGTTTTGGCAATTTGAAAATTTGGTTTTCGCTGGTTTGACTTCTGTTTTTCGCGATTTGGCTTTGGTTTAAATTTATATTTTGTTTTTCAAGGGATAATCATTTTTTAAGGGTCAACAGTTCTCCATATCACTCTCCCTCCCTTTTGATTTCCCTTCCATTTCTCCAATGAAAGATGCTAACCAAATATTAAACAAATTTATGTATTTTAGTAAATTATGACTATTCTATAGACTTCCTTTATAATTAATCTATAATTAAGCCTTATCTTACATTAGAGAATAAATATCTTTATGCTTATACCTTGTTTTTCAGGTTAAAATTAATTTATGGACCATTTCAGGCGGACCCGTTTGAATCCTGACGGGTCGCCTGAAATCTAGCCGAGAGCAACCAGAATATCCTGACAGATTGCGCACCATCTGGTATCTATACTTATTCATTTTCTGCGTTCTTGGTCATTCCAGAAACTAGCCTCAATAATCTATCCAACAACGCAAATTTTAACATAAACAAGTTCATAGATCAAAAACTATGCCCTTGGAAAGGCAGGCTATCACAGACTAATTCTGACAAACTGTCAGAATGACTATTATTGTGAATAGCATAACTCTTTCATACTTAATCGAAATTTTTCAAATTTATACTCTATGGAATAGTCTGTGAAAGACCTACATCCATGTAAATTTTTATGCAAAACCCAAACCAAATTACCTTGTGAGAGAAAACTGGTCCGCATTTCCAAAAGGTCAGAACTTTTAGAAACCAAACAATCTGACCTCTTATGCTTGCGACTTGATTATCTCTCTGTATACCCGTTTGATTTCCAAGATTTAAAACTCTATAGAAAGTTGATTAAAAAATCTTTCCAACCCCAAAAACCGCACTTAAATTGGATATACGGATCTTGAAATATTGGTTCACGAAGTCAGACAATCAAAACAAAAACTCCATTTTTTTCTAAATGAATTAGGATTTCCCATAATCCTCCATTAACCACGAAATTAAGCACAATTGGTCCCTAATCAACTACCATTACTCATCTAATTTACCATAATTAACAGTATTAAACCTATATATACTGAATTTCAATGGAAATTAAACGAAAAACAACGACAATTCAATAGACAAGGCAGAGGCGTAACCTTTCTCTGATACCAATTGTAAGAACTTGACAGGATAATGCGGAGTTAACATCCCAGGATCTTAAAAGTACCTCCAACGATGGCTTGCTTCCGGGATTTCGGACTAGACCTTGTCTCCCTTCTCTCTCTATATTCCTCTCTCTACTGCCTTGATGATAGATAAATGAGTAATTTCTGTACTGGCTTGTTTTTTTCATCAAAACAACCATACTTAAAGGATTTTGGATCGCTTCAAAAGATGCAAACATCATGTATAAATTAAGAACTGAGATCACATACGTTCTGTCCAGATGCACTGTCTCTGTCCTGGCGACCCGCCTGAATCCTGGCGGCCCCCGCTAGAAAAGAACCCGAGAGCATATGGCAGAACTCACAATAGAAACTCTATAATTAAATATATATTACTTGTAACAATAAATAAAATTTGAAATTCTTCTTTGTTTAGTTCAATTGAGCAAACACATATTACTACATCGAGGAAATTCTTCAATATTCTACGTCTTTCAGTTCAAAATAAGAGCGTACAATAGTACAAAATAAGAAATCTAAAAATGAAGTAATATGATGAAATCATCAATAATTAATTAGCATATATTTACTGAAAAGAAGAAATAAAATAATGAAAAAAATGTGACAACTGTTAAAATAATAAATATAAAGCGGATAAAAAAAAAATACGAATCTGATAAAACCATGTCACATTATTCTTCTCCTTTATCAAAGTTCAAATTATAACTTCTCAAATCGTAGCTAAAATCATGCTTATTAGTATTAGTTCCACTGATCCTCTTCTTCATACTTGCACTATTTACAAGAGATCTCCATTTACTAGATGGAAGGCATTTCACATTCCCAACCTTGTCTTTCTCTGACGATAATCTGTCATTGTTTGAGCATTCTTCGTCTACTAGGACACGATACTGCAACGAGGGCCTCGAGAAAGCACAGCCAAAGCACTTGATATGGTGAGTTGCGGGTGAAGGTAAATCGTCTTGCATGAAGTCTGTTTTTGGCGGCATTGACAAGTGAAGCATTGCCATGGTAATCAGAGATGCAGAGAGAGAATCAAGATACGTAAATGGAGCTTTGGAACCTTTCCTCTTTTTTTTTTTTTTTTTTTTTTTGGGTTTAGAGATGAAGAAGTGTTGAGTAGAGGAACGAAGTAAGAAGAGGTTATAGTTGTATTACAAGTTCTTATTAAGGATGGCTGGAGAATTTGAACTTATGTATAGTAGAAGAAGAACAAATAGGGGGGATGAAACGCGTATACACAGCTGGTGAGAGGTTGTATCCGCAATCGTGGGGGCATGTATATATGCTAATTCAATTTTCTTGTTTTCATTATTATATGTTTGTATGCTAATTCAATCGGTTATTACTCAAATGAATGCATCTAAGGACCAAAAAAAGGAGATTTAAACGATGTTATGATATTGATACTACCCCATCTTAAACCAAAAACATGGATATTTTATACAATATGCTTTGGATTCAGTACAGTTGTGCTGTCATACTTTACTATTTGCGCTATTCATAATTGAAGTTCATTTTGATACTAACCAATCTAGCGTAATTGAATTACAGGAAATTTTTGGGGTATGCATAATTGAAGTTAATTATGCTGTCGAGGTGCCGATGATTTGCAAACCAACGGAGAGAAATTGGAGGTTCAAAACCTTGTCCTATACAATATTTGTTTTCTCCTTTACTATTTTTTTTTAAATGGTATAATACTGTCTGTTGGCAGATGGAATTAAGACTAGTTTATTGGTTTGATGTAATGACTTACTGTACTAAAGCAACAGGGTCGAAGTCAGAAATATAATTTGAGTTTTTAAGGGATCATTCTACATATTTGCTGAGATTTCTATTAAATTCACCATAGAATTAATACAATTAAAAAAATGAGGGGAGGCCAAAGGGGAGATGCTTTGGACAACAGAGTTTTTTCTGCGAGCAACATAAATTTGTTCAAAATGACCAAATCGCCATTCTAAAATTAAGAAAATTCATTGATATTTCTCCCACGAAACCTCATCTGTCCTTCCCTCCTTTCTTCTCTGAATTTTGAATTCAATCAATCTCATTACCTTATTTCTGGTGTCATAATTTTGAAGATTACTTTTTAATAATTGAAAGAGTACAAATTATTAAATGTTTTAAGGCTCTAGAACAAACAAAGAAAAGTGGTGTAAAAAGTATACTCAAAAGAAAGCAGTATATATAATTATTTGGTTACTTCAACGTCTATTACATAAAATTTTTAGTGCACAATCATATGTTAGATAGCAACCGTAAAAAGTCTCAAGAGGAAAATATAATTGTCTTTTTAGCAGAAAATCTAGAAAAGAAAGAAAGCCCACCAGGACCCCATGCTGGCAGCTGGTCCGCCCCTGAAAAGGTAAGATACAAAAATGAACAACTAGAGTTTGTTATACAAATTTTCTTAATAAAAGCTTAATGCCCAACAGCTATACTTATTTATTTTTAAAGAAAATTAAAATCGTATTCTTTGTGGCCAATAATATATATACACGAGTCAGTCTCCTACAATAATATATGTGTAAGCGTATCAAAACAAGCTGAGCAAAAACTATTTATAATTTTGGTTTGTTGGAAAGCTCACAGCTACATTTTTAATTTTAGAATCGAGTATTTTTATTATAAAACATGCAACAAATTCTTACCTCGTGTTCAAATGAGTCACATATATATTATTTCTTACCTACAAATGATATGAATATGAAAAAGAGTCGGTTCGAGTATTGGAAGACATTAAATTGTTATGAATTTCATACATGTTGTATTCTTTGACATTGGCTTGTAATGAATTGATATAAAAATTTGTATAAAATACTACATGACATGGAACAAGACTTTTCACTCTGTCGTACAAGATTAAAATAAGTCATTAATGAGACAAATAATATTGGATGATGTTTTAGTAAAAAGTTTGCAACTCATTGCTCCGTTTAGGCAGAGAACATCCGTTATCAGATTGACATATGAATTTCGAGCTAAAATGTAGTAATATGTAGCCCCCTTCTTAAAATACAGGAAAAAAGAGGGAGAAGAAAAGGAGAGACCAGTGGAGAAAGGAGTAGAACATGGAAGCTGAAGAAACATATACTGGCGTAAACTTAAGTGAATTGTTTAAACTACCTTTGACCACCCACCACCCCAGACCCCAGTTCCCAACCCCAAAAAAGATAATATACCTATTAGTAGTTATAATTATAATAAATCTACAAATTTAAAAACTAAGGGGGAAAAAAAAAACATGTGTAAAAAGTAACGAGGAAATGCAAAATGGACTAACAAAGCTTGAGCATTGATACGCATTACGCAAGGTCACGTGCAAGGTCTATTATCTCAAATTCGTTATAAAATAAGAGTACATTTAACAAATGGAAAAAATAATCCAGCATCCTACGAGAAAAGTACTTTAGAAGAATAACATGCCCAAAGAATTCACCCAAGATCACAGTATTATCAAAATCACCTTGGACATTTATAATTTGCACCCTTTGAACGACTGTCCAACCTATCCATTGTGTTGTAGTCTTTCGGGAGAGTTTTTGGAACCCCCACAGTCATGCATACTAAAATATACATAGGTTACCAAAATGTACAACCTGATATTTCTCCATAGATATGCACACTAAAAAATAAAATAAAATAAAATTCAATAGAAAGTTAGAAACCCAGGCTCTTGCTTGTGTTACGACAAAAAACTATTAAGATAAGATCAGACGGTAAATTCATTACACACCGCATAAGAATTTACATTTTCATTCCCGCCCCTATGTAAGCCCTCAATTAACAGCATCCACACTGAAATCAGGCTCAGGCGGCTTCTGCAACCTCACAATGGTACTGGCACTGGAACTTGCCCCACCACCTCTGTTCCTAAAATTATGCACCCCTCGCAGTGCATTAGCAGCGAACCGGGAGGCATAAATAGTAGCCCCAAGGCTTGGACGAGAGCCACGGGCCTCCTCTCTCCTACGATTACTGGCTATTTTTCGTCTCCAGTACCGCCTCCAAGCTGCCTGAATAAAGCAGGCCGCCCAGGTGCGCCAGTGCTGAGAGTGATACCGGAAAGTATGTTGTACCTGCCACAGAACCGAAGATTTATAAAAAAAAAACTGTTGGAAAAAATCTATGATCTGTATAAAGCAGTGTAGATGAACAGAGTGATTTAAAGAGCACAACAAAAGAATACACAAACATTTAAAATAATAAATAAAAAAATCCTCCTTTTGGCTCTGTTTGGATAGGTGTGGGAAGAATGGAAGAAGGGAAGAAGTGGGAAGAAGTATTGGGAAGTGTGTAACTTTGTGAAGAGTTTGGATTGTTTATAATTTATTTCTTCCCTTCTTCATTCTTCCTACCTTCTTCTCAACGCATCCAAACGGTGCCTTTATTAGCTGGTAGGTAAAGTTAAAAACTATACCTGCCGAGAATGCAGACGCCTGAACTGAGTAGCCACAAACTTCAAATCATCTGCTCCCAGAGCAAATGCCTCAACCTCACTCAATGACCTCACTGTTCTTGTTGAGGCAGGGAAGTTCAAGCTCGATTTTGGGTCAAGGGCCCATGTCAAAAGCTCTTCGCCACAAAAGTCACCTTCTTTCAGCAAACCACGGTTAAAGAAGCCAGTACGACCACCGTCAGTGGTGATGCTATCAAGAGAACCACGAACTATGAAGAGCATCTCATCTACTGGCTCACCTTCTTTGAGGACATATGTGGCCTCAGTGTATAAGCTGGGTTTGAGCCGTTCGCATACTGCATCCAGCAAGCGATCGTCCATGTCAGCAAAAAGAGGCACCTAGTGGGACAATACATATGAATTTTGCTGAGTATTACAAAACATTGTTTCCAAGGTGTTACAGAATATCAAAGTTGGAATAAGAGATGCCCAAATATTATGCTTTGCAAGCGCAATAACTACACGATGCAAATTATCTCAAAGGATGAAAACACACACTAAACATAAGATAAACATAAGACAATCTAAAGGTTAGTGCAGCAGTAGAAATGGATGCAGCCATAACCTATATTTAAGGTAGTGCGCATAGCACCGAATCAATACAATTATTTATTGCACAGCATTCCAATATGTATTTCATATTCATGCAAATCATAAAAAACTACTATTCAATACAAAGAAAATAATAATGAAAAGAACTCCCTGTGAACTCCCTTGACAAGAAAAAAGGAAAAAAAAATGCAACAAAGGCTGAGCTTACCCTCTTTACAAGGTTTAAGGTGAGGTGACGCTTAATATCCCTGCGAAGGTCTTTCGGTAATGTCTGTACCAATCCTTCCTCGTCCACACCACGAGTCTCCAACCACCTGCACCAACATTTTTCATCTTATAATAATTCATCCAGTGCTTCATTCTTCAAATGAAAATTTGTCGAAGGAAATCCAGCTTCCTTTGCCTTATACCCAGAGTCAAATTCCATTACACTCATTCATATAGTAGGTCACAGTACCAGTCACCTCATTCTGGTAATGGTCCCGATCATAGAGTTGTGTTAAAACTGAGAGTCCGAGACAGACTTGAGCTTTAGCCCATTAATGCTCAGAACTGATGTATTATTTAAGCGCAGCAAATTTGAACCACCATATACAAGATATAAAACATAGAAACTGAAACTAGAGAAGGTACCACAAGTCCACAACAATTTATATGAAGACAAGTCCAATAAACACTACGCCAAAAATAACAATAATAATAATAATAATAATAGAACCTGTAATGCTCAAAACGTCTGACACGTTCTCTGAGGGATGGTGGCAAAAGGCGATGGTGCATCCACTGCTCAGCATCATGCTTTTTAACTCTCATCTCCTCCAGCCTTATCGACAGTGATTGAAGGTATGTCTATGCAACAACCACCAGTAAAGATTTAAGTAATATGCTTCTATAGTTCTATATTCATCAAATATGCAGAAATCCTCAATTAGGGTCTATAAATTTCACTGCATTTCGAGATACAACAAAGAATTGAACCTGTTATGTCTGAATAATGATACAATACAAACTTTCCATGTCTCCTTTTTATTTTTTATTTTATTTTTATTTATTTTTTTTGTGATGCTTGCATCTGTGTGTGTGTGTGAGAAAAAGAGGAAGGGGCTTGAGAGAGATAGATGTGTACCTGCATGTTACCAATGAGCAAGGCAAAGAGTAGGAGGCCAAGCACACATATAACAATTGAAAAAATGACCTCTCCGGTATAGGTACTTGTCTGGAGGCCTTGGCCAAGTGTGCTGTTGCATCAAAAAAATAGTTTTTAAGTCCCTCATAGTAACAAAATACAACTAGAAAAGCATTGGTCCTAGAAATATGTGTCCTATCAGATTATTTGTGTGTGCACATATATGAAGTTGATATGCCATTAACATATGCTAATGGCTATCAGTGATTTACCTGAGATTCTGCAATCCCCACCAGAAGCAATAGCTGGCTTTAGTAACAAAATTGTGGGACGCGATGATTTGTTTTGATATTGAAGGAGCATAGATTCCATAGTGAAAAATATCAGTGCTGCACTGAGTTTGAACCGTGTTATTCATGTTCTTCCATATGTCAGACCCAGGGAGGTTCTCATTGCCACAGTACAGGTACTTAGTGCTGCAATTTTCTGTGTTATGGCATAACTCATGCCAGCAGTCGTCTTGTCTCATTAGCGACAATAAATACCAGAACGTGCCAACATTCTGATAAATTTACCAAAAATGTTGCAAGTTACGACAACTAGACACAAAACTTGGAAATTAGCAGAATAACAAGAATTACTTGTACCAATTGGATACAATGACCAAGAGAAATTGAGAAAACAGTCTAATAGACTATACTTTCCCCTTTTATTTAGAACACCTGTTTGTCATATTATTTGGAAAGAATATCAAACTTTTCTGATAAAAGCAGGTCCAGAACACACTGATATTGTTGTGGAGACTAAATAGAAGTTACCAAATATATGTTCATGTGTTTTTACTTTTTACACTAATTTTAAACAAAAACACTAAGCAGTCCCACAACACACTTGGAAACTCCTCATTGATAAGAACTATACATGGAAATTATGTTTTGTGGATTATATTAGTAGTTATGAAAAAGATGGATTTAATTACATAAACAAAATAGTTACAAGGCAACTTGGTAAAACGCTCACATTTTAAATTTCACTTTTGAAGCTAGAAAATGCAGCTTGATTGCTAATTGCAAACACAGATGGAATATTATAGGTGTATTCACCAAAATGGTAAAACGCCTGAATCGAATGTGCAAACACATCAAGTTCCATTTTTCAAGTACAATAGCAGTAAAGGCTATCCTTATAAATTAGACCGCGTCAGTGCACGTGGTGGTAAAACTAGCAAAATAAGTAGAAATGAAATAAGAAAAGAAAGCATACATGACCCGCAAGCATAAACCAGAGGAGATAATAGGCAGCACCTGCCCATGCAGTTTCAATAAAGACACCAACTGTACTTTTGAGTTCAGTCATCAAAGGGTATAATCGGAATAGCCTAGGGAAAAAGGGAATGACCACCATTAAGAAGAGTGCTCTTTTGGTTGTAAGTACTTTTGAACCAACTGAGCTATTCAGGTACCGCCATATCATTATCTGCAAAAAGGAAACAAAGACACACCATAGTTGTCATGTTTTCATCAAACTAAGTATGGCCTAAGTTTTAGCCCACTACACGGAATCTTCATACCGATGGCAGAAACCCGTGGGGCAATCTGTCAATACAATTGTATTACCAAGTATTTCAGTTATGTATAGGTGAAAGTAGACCATACCAGCAGGGTACCAGATTGACATCACTCATTCTCAACCATAGTTAGATCACATCTAAAATTACGAATTGAGATAAAAAGATGTTGTAGAGAAAGAGAGAAATAATGAAATTTTGAAACCTGAGGAATGGGAAGCACAGCAAAGAGATCCATAAAAAAATAAGTCTTGAAATACCTCCTGGCAACAAGGGTGGGGTCAGTAATGAGGTCACCTGCTCCGACGCGTGTGGAGGTGCTATAAGCGGTTCTGAACTTGAAAACAATTTTGGGCAAGTAGAAGATATCAATGATAGTTCTGACGACAGTGGATACGACAGCTAATCTCTTATCTATCCCGACGCAGTTAGACTGATAGTTAATGACGGGGAGATAAAAGACTAGTGGGTCAACTGCAACTGCAACAATGCACAACATGACGAAGAAGCGGTTAAGACGCAGCAAAGACTTGTCAGAGGGGTGGAGCATTTTGGGGTGTTTCTTGAAATTGGTGGATCTGGGAGCGAGGAAGGGAAGAGAAAGAGTGAAGGAGCGTAAAGGGTTACGAAAGTTGAAGAAAGAGTTACGAAATGTGGGGTGGGGGTGTCGGTGTCGGAACTGGAACTGGGTGTCGGAACGAGGGCTGGATTCCTCAAGCCTACAAGTAGAACAAATAGAAAGAAAGAAAGAATGAAGGCCTAGTAGCTAGTACTAGTACTAGTAGAAGTAGAGAGAGAGAGAAAGGAGAGTGACCTGGAAAACCTCTCTTTCTCCCCATCGATGTATTGCACTCGGTAGCCACCACAATCAAACATGTCTTTGCGTTGCTTTTCCCCTCTTCGCCTCCTGCTTTGCACATAATCAATCAATCAATCAATACTAATAGTAATAGTATAACAAACAATCCATACAGATACTGATACAGTCATTTTATTTTGAGAGTAGACAGGAATCGTACCACAGATTTGTGCGACCAAATCCAAATCCAAATGGGGAAAGTGTAGTGTAGACAGAGGGAAAAGAAAGAAAGAACGATGTATGTATGTATCTATGTATCTATTAAATTAAATTAAGTATAGTTCTAGTAGAGATCGACTTGCGACTTGCGAGGCATCACAAAACAAAACATCGACTTGCAACTGCGTGTTGTGTTGATTTCTACTTTGAACAAGAGAAGAGAAGAGAAGAGAAACAAAGACTTCCCGTCAACATGACAGTTTCTGTGCATTTATTAGCGTCTCTCTTTTTGTAGCGGGTTTGCCCCACTCATTCAATCCTCAATAGACTATGTCAATTCGTTACATGTCAGGTCACATTCACATCATCTCAACTGCCACTGGGAACTTTCCTTTTCCTTTCCTCCTCCGTAATTAGAGTGGTTTCTATTCGCATCTCAGCTGTTGGGTTCGATCGAACACAAATGAACGGATAGGATTTGTGACTGTTCCAAAAACTGTGAAGCAATAGTTGGTCAAAGGGAAGTCAATATGCAACACTTATAATATATTAAATGATGTTCAATCTGTATGAAAGATTAAGAATATATCATAATCAAATTTTGAGATTAAATCATATATAACTAATTTTTATTGTTTTAATACTCAATTCACATTTACGAAAACGATAGTAGATTTCATATAAAAGTAGCCATATTAAATCAAAGATACTAAAAAAAATTGGAACTATACCACTGACAACACAAATTCTAACTGTCAAAATCTGAAATTCTGCAATCTAAACACAACTTGTTATTTTGTAAAAAATAAATAAATTAGCCTGAAGAGAAGAAAATCACACTAGTACTATTTGATGTTTAATTGAGAACAGAGATGAATTACCATTTACAACTTGCAAAAAAATAGACACTCCATGTCGGGAGGTTATGGTTTCCTGAAATAACAGCCCTATAAATAGAAACCCTCCTATTTTTATATGTCAATAACAGCCCTATAAATAGAAAATCACACTAGTACTATTTCTTGAAGGCAGAAAATTAGGTGGTTTAACATGCCACATCACATGTTGCATTAACCTATTAATTAAATTAATTAAATGCTCTCTTATTTGTTCTCAAGTCGGGCTAAAATATGTTCAACAAAATTAATTATTAACTTATTAATAATTATTTTTGGATTAGCAAATAGTACATTAATTTATTTTTATATGATCACTTTGATTTAATTAATTATAACGGTTCGCAACGTTATATAATTAATTAATCAACTTATTATATTATCGTTGCATTCACTGCTGCGAATAAATAAATAATGCACTATATGGTTAAAAATTTATTTGTGTGACCCTTTGAGGATTTATGTCATGTTGGCCATGAAAATTAAATCACTATTTATTTCCAATAATTATAAGCGGTATCTAGCAGTACGTTATAATTTTCGATTAACATAAATAAATAATGTACTGTTATAGTATTTCAATCCTGCATAAGAAATAAAGAATTTTCTTATTTTAATTCTTATGTCGCATGATATCACTGTAAATCCAAGATCAAAATGTGTCATCCTTGCATATTATAAATTTCTTGATCTAGAGTTGATCGTCTAGTTATATGCATACGATCCAACTCTATCAAGGGGCCCAAATAGATATCATCACTCATTAAGTAAATTAATGAGGAACATACGGTTTTCTTGATGAACAATTTTTTTTCCGCACTCAAGAGAACATAAATAAAGTCCGTATAGCAGCCCTTACCAGGAATCAATGTTAAACGATATTTATTGAACATATCCTCATGGAAAAAGTTGAATCATCTCAAACTTAAAATAAAACTCATATAAAATTAATAATGAGTTAATGGCACATAACACAATCCATATATTTATTTAATTGGCTCATGTCATGTACTATGTTCTGTAATATACACGTACGCAATTAATTTAATAACTCCTTATCTTATCTATGATTTGTAGAACTTAATCATCACTTAACTTGCAAACTAATTTTTTATGATAATTAATTTTTCTTGTTAATTATCAAGATTATGGACAATTTAGATTTATTATTGTAATTTCAATAAATGGTCCACAAAAATTTACAATTCAGATTCTCAACCTAAATGATTTGTTAGTAATAAACTCTAAGAACAAATGATCAAATATCATCAATAACATAAACTAAATTTAAATCATTAAATATTTACTTTTAGGACATAACTTTAACAAATCGTTAGAGCACCCGACCCGATCAGTATCACAATATGCATGCTTGAAAAGTTAATGAGCAGTCATACTTGAACACAAGACTGTGAGGCAGCAGCCACTTTTTTTCTTCTCTCTTTCACTAACACACAAACCTTAGATCTAAAAACTATGGCCGAATAAGCCAACATTTTGATACTATGCTAAGTGTGCCTTGGAGTAATAGAGATAATTCTTTTTTGGGTTTAATTAAATTGATATTGATAAAACAAGAATTCATTGGAATGCAACTAGCTGTACCTACTTACGTGTCTTTTATTTATTAGTCCAAGTACTTTTTTTTTTTTTTGAGAGTTAACAGCCGGTAGGCTAGTTCAAGTACTTGCTTGTTAGTTGTTATCCATAGAATGTAAATATTTTGCTGGTTGGTTTTACATGATCAGATATCCAATCAATCTTAATGTAATGAAATTGTGAATCTTTGCAACAAATAATGTGCTCAATCTTATATATTTAACGGTATGAAAATTGCATTGGATAGGATTGAGTTGAATGCATGGGTGAATAAGCAAGAGGTAGGAGTTTGACACTTTGACAGATTGACTAGACAAAACTAATTTGCGTCTCGTGAAAGCTTTCAAGTAAATTATGAAATAAATAAGTAAGTAAGGATGAACCAAGTTTAGGTGAAAAAAATGAAGGGTGGAGGTAGAAGACCAGAAGGCAGAAGCAGAGCAGAAGGGAAGGGGAAGAGCCCGTGAGCGTTCAATTATTCCTCACGCAGCAAATGCCGCCAAAATGAGACAGCACCTCTTTCTTTTCTTCTTTTGTTTTCTTCTCTTCCGCTCTCTCTCTCTGCACCTCTTTCTCTCTTTAGAATCTCTCTCTCTCTCTCTCTCCCACCTTTTTCCCACTTCCTCACCCTTCCCTTCTTGTCTCCTCCTCTCTCTCTCTAGCAATTAGCAATTAGCAAATGCAAATGGCGCATCTCCTTTCTCCTGTTCTCTGGTTTCTTGCGTTAGTTTTGTTTCTTCTTATTGTAGTTGCTCCTAGTGCTGGTGCTGGCATAGTTGAAGACAATGCATTTGTTGTATCCCTACATGAATTAAAATTCGGAGCTGATGAGTTTGGGTTTTCTTCCTCCACCAGTGCTCCTCAAAGACCAAGTAATCTATCTATCTAATTAATGTCCCTCCCTAATATCAAGTCTTTCTCAAATGTAGATTTCAGTGACTGAGATTAGCTTTTGTGCTGTTCTTCATCTTTTCTTAAAGGGAAAATACCAGTAAAATCAAATAGATCACTTAATTGGTATTTATCTTGCTAGCTACCAAGCCTGCATGTCCATTTTAATATTAGGATTTAATTTTTAGAGAGAAATGAGCAACTTACTTGTGTAATTTTACTAAACTCTTTTAGTTTCTCTTTGAAGGTCCGCTGGCGATATTTGCCATCCAACAAATTTCATTACTAAAGCATTTTTTTTTAATTACAACAATCAGAACCTGAAGAAAATTTTACTGATCCAGCTGCACATATTAATTAAAGTATACTTTTTACAAAAAACATTTCGAGACATTGAGCATTTCGAGACATCCAGCTGCACAGTACGTAGTCACAGTATTAACTAAATATTCGTAGATAATTTAGCATTATTTAAAATTCAATGTACAAATACAGTAATATTACATTCGTCAAAATATTAAAAATAGTTATTAAGCGTTCTGTTCTGCTTATAATTCCTCTAATTTTCTTCCTGTTAGAAACCCAAAAGGGAGCAACCATACTAGAACTCAGACACCACTCTACATTATTTAAACACAAAAGACATCAAAATTTGTTAAAAATGGATGAAGCAAGGGCTACATCCATTCAAGCCCAAATCAAGAACTACAACAAATTCGAAGAGAAGAAAGAGTTCTTGCCAGAAGCAGCACAGCTGCCACTCAGCTCAGGTGTGAAGTTGCAGACACTCAATTATGTGACGACTATCACAATTGGCAGCACAAACACAACTGTTATTGTTGACACCGGAAGTGACCTTACATGGGTAAGTGAATTTATCTAACAACATTTACTACATGAAACAGTATTAAACTATTAATTAATGCCAATGTTGCTACTACTAACATATATTTCCATTCCATATGTATCCCAACATATGATGTACAAATATTTTGCTTCAACCATCATTAAGCTACATCTTATGTTGGGATAATTAAGAAACTCAAAAGTAAAATAAAATGTTTCACTTGAACCAAATTGATTAATATTCAGTCACGTCACGTGTATCAATTCACCTACAACATCTAGTCAAAAATCGTTCAATTATGGCATTAAACATTAATTGGGACTATGACAGGTGCAATGCACACCGTGCGCGGCCTGCTACACACAGCAAGACCCGCTTTTCAATCCATCCTCATCTCCAACTTACCTATCGGTACCGTGCAACTCTACGACCTGTACCACCTCCCTGCAGGCCGCTACTGGTATCTCAGGCAGCTGCAGCCAAGACCGTAACAGTTGTTTTTATGCCTTGGGCTATGGTGATGGCTCCTACACTCGTGGCATCCTCGCCCAAGAAACCATCGCTCTCGGTGATGTACAAGTTCCAAACTTTATATTTGGGTGTGGCCGAAGCAACAGAGGCCTTTTTGGCGGCACGTCAGGCCTTATGGGCCTTGGTCGAACCCAGCTTTCCCTTGTTTCTCAAACAACTGATCAATTTGGAGGTGTATTTTCATATTGTTTGCCTACAAAGCTGTATAACTCATCCGGCTCTTTAGTGTTTGGCAATGACACAAGTGCCTTCAAGAATGCGACACCCGTTTCCTACACAAGAATGATTGCAGATCCAACACTGGCACCATTTTACTTCCTGAACATCACAGGTGCAAGTGTAGGTGGTATCCCAATAAATGCGTCTGGGTTCGCAAATGGAAAAATATTGATTGATTCTGGCACAGTAATCACCCGCCTTCCTCCGTCGATTTATAAGTCTTTGAAGGCAGAGTTCGTGGCACAGTTCTCTGCATATCCTTCTGCGTCAGGTTTTTCAATTTTGGACACATGTTTCAATCTGAGCGGCTATGATGAGGTGCGGGTGCCAACTTTGAAGCTTGAGTTTGAAGGTGATGTGGATGTCAGCGTTGATGTATCGGGAATTTTGTACTTTGTCAAAAAGGATGGTTCTCAGGTATGTTTAGCATTAGCCAGTTTATCTTACGAAGACCAGGTTGGAATAATAGGAAATTACCAACAAAAAAACCAGAGGGTTGTTTATGACACTGTTGGGTCTAGGCTTGGGTTTGCTAAGGAACCTTGTAGTTATAGCTGAGGGTAAAAAACAAAAAGGTAAATTACTTATGTATATGAGGTAATTAAGGTACGTAGTGGACGTTCTCTACATTTGAAACTGCTTGTTTCTATAGTGTTGCTTGTGATTTTGACGATTCTGTAATCCTAATTTTTCAATGTCGAGTTTTCTGTTTAATTAATATATTTTCCTTATATTTTTGCCTGTAATTAGTTATTAGGACCTTGTAAAAACGCTTTATTTATTTATTATTATTATTATTATAATTGTTATTACTCCTGCTGTTGCCTTTTGGCCACTGGCTAACATGCCTTCGAAAAATATATTTTCCTTATAAATAGCAACTACAAAGTGATTCCAATGAAACTGTCTTGAAAAGCCAAGTGTCAATTATCATGGCGGCGTATTAGACATATTTCATCCTTGCTTTTATGGGCCTTGTTTATTGGTCAGCAATTGTGCTGGGCTCAGATTGTTGATCTTGCTTTGTTTTAACGTCGTGAAATGGACTGTTAGGAACACGACTTAAAATAATTTATTTCGCATGTGTTTTGAAACAAAACGGATTTGTGCGTTATTAATTTCAATGATCTACTTTGAGTTTGTTGATTCTAGGGGGATCTACTCTATTTTTTTTTTATCTTACTGTTTTTCTAGTTTAATGTACAGTGCAAATCAAGAATTGTGGCGTATATATATATATATTTTGTACTTTCTACTGAAACCATCTTAAAAAATTTTATGTAGTTTTTGAATTTCTTGATAATATACTATCTTCGTATCTAACTGTACATGTATCTGCATATCATTTATACACACTATACGGACTAAAAAAATGCTTTCGGACAGTTCAATTATATCTTCAAAACTTTGAAAATAAAGACAGCGCTGTTTTGACTTGAGCACAAGTATTCAATTTAGGAAAAGGACATTATTGTCAGCCACGCTGGACTTATATATATATACGCACATGACAATAATTTTTTTTTTTAAGAAACGAAAATATTAATTCCTTGGTTGTCGTTTATTGACGACTTTGTAGTACATTCTGCACAAAGCAAAACTTTAAAAAGCATAATTAATTTACTTGCTCGCTGGCTCCTTTCCAGACAAGTACTGTGAAATTCCTACATCGATCGTAACAGAAACACCTAATTAATACCAATGTATCAAATATTCAAATTTCAAAATCCACTTTGTTGAAGTTCTCATCACCGATGCCACCAGTCGGTGTTGATAACTGCAGCTAATGTACTTACAACCAAGCAAATTTAATTAATTTTGAAATTAATATCAGCCATTTTTTTAATTAATCGAGATAATTGGCTGCAATACTTTAGCAAATGTGTGAACAAGTTACTTAAAAGTAGTTGTGATCAATTGAAATAATTTTTAGAAAAGAAAATGTATATGTATCTAATGCTAATTCATTAACAAGTGTTTTTATTAAAATATTGTTCTCAAGGATAACATAGAAAACCCCCCTTCTTTTAGGCACAAAGCAAGGAACTTATAGTTCGCTAAACCATAAAAAACAGAAAGAAAGGAAAGGCAATGATTAGTGTCCACATGACATGATTGGCATGCTAATATACAACATGTACCTTATATAAATCACAACTAAAATCAAATTCAGACTTTGTCATGCTTACAACAAGAACGCGCCTTGAAACTTCTGTATTCCTTCTTCCTTTATAAATTCATGCATGTGACAGTTTGATTCATAGATTATGCATGTAATAAGTGGTGCATGCTTGCGCCTTGCCGTGTACATGAAAAAAAAAAATGCATGAAAATTAATTATTTGGAAAAATTTACCTGCAAAAACTATCTAAATGAAAAAGTAAAAAAAATAAAATAAAATCCTCTCTGCTTATCTCGTTTGCTCACTTTAAAGAGAAGAACAGTTGCAATTTTGAGCAAACACAAGAAATCGGATATAATGTATTCATAGATTATGCATGTAATAAGTGGTGCATGCTTGCGCCTTGCCGTGTACATGAAAAAAAAAAATGCATGAAAATTAATTATTTGGAAAAATTTACCTGCAAAAACTATCTAAATGAAAAAGTAAAAAAAATAAAATAAAATCCTCTCTGCTTATCTCGTTTGCTCACTTTAAAGAGAAGAACAGTTGCAATTTTGAGCAAACACAAGAAATCGGATATAATGTATTCACTTTTATAGAGTAGAAAAATCATGCTAGTTTACACAGATTTGAATATATACTATGGCTTATAATCTATAAACAGTGTTTAATTTACTTTCAGGAAAAACATTCTTGTTTTTTCTTCTTGTGAGAGATTACATGTTTGAAATCTAATGGGGTTTACCAAAAAAAAATAATAATAATAATAAATAAATAAGCTTTTATTTAATTAGTATTTTTTTTTGGAAACACCACAAAGACATTTGTTGAACTAATATCGGACCATCACATTGAAGCTGACAACATTATTAAAAATCTTAAACATTCAAATTACACGCAAGAAAAGAAATTGAAAATGTTGTCAATCTTACATGCCCAGACTAACTTCTGTCGTTCCAATTGACTCACCGATATAATTTTTGAAAGAAAGAAAATAAATGAATAAAGAAATATATATATGCGAACTTTTCAATAAATGTGAACGTCCGTTTAAGATTTTCAAACAATTTAATGGAAGAAAATTTGAATGGAAGGACTCTATGCAACTAGGTACTAAATATAGGTATGTGTTTAGAATAACTATGCAATGTTTGTTTGATTTTGATACATAAAGGAATTTGTGCTTTAAAAAAATAATAATTATCTTTTTTTTGAAACAAAAAGAGAAGAGAAGGTGACATTCTTTTTATTTTTGAGATCAGATATTTTAGGGTATGCACGAAACAGATCCTAAAATAATAAAAGAACCACAAAAGAAAGAAGTCAGCTTTTTGACTGTGTAGCTGGAGAGTGGAGACAACCATGAATCCATGATGCGCTATAGTATGATTTTTTTTTTTTCTTTTCTTTTTGGGTACCTATCTGAATTTGACCGGACTCATGGAGTGCATTTTTGCCTTGTTGGAACAACAATCCACATACAATTAATTGCTTTTATGTAACAATCCACTTGGTATTCTTTTTTTCCCAAAGTTCATACCTGAACTTTTGAATCGGCATTGAAGAATTGAGCGTGCATAAAATTTAATTGATGAGATGTATATTTAAGATCAAATAGCCATATATGTTTTCTTCTTGGTCGTGTCAAAACTTCTGAATCAGTATTAAAAAGATTGAGCGTTCATAAAGTTTGATAAATAAGAGATATCTGCATATATGTCCAATCATATATGTACTGTTGATTAAACAATTCATCAATTGTATTGTTTTTTATTAAAATTAATTAGTATGTATTAAATTTTCATATGAATTTATTGTCAATATATGGTAGTCTGAATTAAAAATAAAAGAAGATGATGCAGTGAAAGTTTAAAGAGAAACGTATCCTTTTAGTAATATAAACTCCAATTTGTTCAGAGACTAGATCTGTATCAAATGAGTGGTTGTTTTTTCAGATCAATAAATAGGGAACAACGACCAATAGAATCATCTCTCTTGATGTCAACAGTTGACTTGAACGCAAAAATGTTATATTGAAAAACCCAATAATAAATCAAAAAAAAGAAAAACCCAATTATAATTAGATTTGTTGGACCAACTTGAGTCGGTACCGTTTTTTTATTTTACCGGTGATTTTATATTGCATAAGATACATAATTTTAATTTCAAATACTGTGTCAGGTACCGTACAACACACAAAAACGTATGTGACCACGGCTCGGCAAACAATAACGTATTTTGATATGCAAATTTGAAACCAATTGATGTCGAAGTGTGTGTACAAGGACTGCAGGTAAAAAGAATTTTCTTTCCTTCCGTTAACTGAATGACGAAGTTACACGTTTTCCTTTTATGTAAATTTGGACTTGTGGTTTCTAAATGCAATAAATATTCTAGTTCAATCCATCATCCAGTTTTGAGATTTCGGTATTCTCTGCGGATGGAGATCTACACATGATCCTTCCTTTTCTTGAATTCAGAAACAAATGCCAAACTTGATTGTGACGTGCAATTATTGCTTCTAATTAAGTACTCAGTCAAAAGTGAAAATTAATTAATTAATGGCCGTATTTCATTTTATGAGTAAGCTTAAAGCTTCCATGTGAATTTTTTAACTGAGGTAGCTTCAGGCTAATAATTGGTATTTTGCTACATCCACACCCAAAAGCATCATAGCATCGGCTCCGTTTGGACGGTGTGGGAATAAATCATTCTGTTATGGGAAAGAACATATGACAATAAACTACTTTCATAATTATGATAAACGATTACATGATTATCAAAATTAAAAACTTTTAATTAATGATGACATTGACAAATAATGTATATTGAACATAGGATTTAATCTCTACACGGAATGTTCAGATAATTTGTTGGATGATATCGTGTTGGGAATTGGGATATTTGAGCTGGAATTAGACAAAGCATGCTACCTGAAATTCTGATCTGAGGTCCATATTCCTTCCGCCTAAATACTCTAATATTAGCGCACAAGATAACCATCTCTTAAGCAAATTAAATTAACTTGTTTCTTAATTATTCCAGGCAATTTCTTTGTTTTTTTTAGAAAACTTAATTATTCCATGCAATATCAGTCCTGTCTTGTGGTACGAGCTATTTAATGAGCAAGTATTAAAGTATACCTTCAGCATCTCATCTTCTAGATAACTCCAACGTGCTTTTGGCGCATTTTTTTTAAAGAAAACTTAATTAAATTATTAAGTACTTATTTTAATTCAAATGAATGTGTATTCAAGATAAATAAGTGTTTTATTTTAATAAGAATGAATGTCCATTCAGAATAATTAATAATGAGTCTGAAATTTCAAGAGATTTCAAGGTTTTCATTCATTAAAGAACATGGTAGTGACCGTCAAAGTCGATACACATACTCGTCTATCTATTAATCTCAGTTTTGACTTTTGATATGTGTGTATCGTGGCAGTGTTTCATCTTTGTGTTTGAACAGTCTGATTTTGGGCTAATCACCAGAGCCGCTTATTATAATTGTTGCTTCCATTTGTGTTTCTAAATTGCGGACCCACAAATTGAATTTAATTTTGAGACTGAGTGAGTGGTCTTGTAAAACAAATTTCACAACATCAACATCATTGATAACCCTACAAACTGCTACAAATTCCACAATTTTCATTGCAAACATATCCCCTGTCGACGTAAATTTTACAGGCCTATAGCTGCCCTCATAAATGACCACAGGTGCAGACATGTTTCCAGTAAAAAAAAAATAATAATAATAAAAAAATATTGAGGTCTCAGGAGTGTGTGCATGGAATGCTTGCCCTGATCAAAATAATTTTTACACAGGATTTCATTTCATTTAATTTGGACTGATTTTTAATCTAATTACATGGGAATTCCAATTGAATGACATTAAATCCGTTCATTTTGATCAAAAACTTTTCGATGAAGTGAAATCCCATGTTTAAGAAAAAAAAAAAGATTTTTGATCAGGGCGTTAGTGCTTATAAGAGAATTCTTATGTGTTTAATTAGATGTACAATGTCATATTTTTTAGGTTTTGTGGTGGTACAAGAGAGTTTCTCCAAAAAATGGAAATTCCATAGATATCTTTTTTGAATCATTTTTTTAAGATCCGAATATATATATATAGAGGATTGCTAAAATACTATGCATAGCACGGATGACCTTCGTGCTACGGATTCGTTCTTGAATTTCATGCTTCAAACAACCGATCCAAATCGTTCATTATCTTCTACATGTTGAAATCTTATTAGAAATCGAATTTTACATTTTTTTGAATTTTTTTACTATTTTTCTCAGACTTTTGAAAATCACTGTTATTGAAAGGTCCAGAATTTATTAGATTAAGTATTTTAAAAAATCTGAGAAAAATAGTAAAAAAATTCAAAAAAATGTAAAATTTGGTTTCTAATGAGATTTCGATATGAAGAAGATAATGAGCGGTTTGGATCGGTTGTTTGAAGCATGAAATTCAAGAACGAATCCGTAGCACGAAGGTCATCCGTGCTATGCATAGCATTTTAGCAATCCTCTATATATATATATATATAGAGGATTGCTAAAATGCTATGCATAGCACGGATGACCTTCGTGCTACGGATTCGTTCTTGAATTTCATGCTTCAAACAACCGATCCAAACCGCTCATTATCTTCTTCATATCGAAATCTCATTAGAAACCAAATTTTACATTTTTTTGAATTTTTTTACTATTTTTCTCAGATTTTTTTTAAATACTTAATCTAATAAATTTTGGACCCTTCAATAACAGTGATTTTCAAAAATCTGAGAAAAATAGTAAAAAAATTCAAAAAAATGTAAAATTCGATTTCTAATAAGATTTCAACATGTAGAAGATAATGAATGGTTTGGATCGGTTGTTTGAAGCATGAAATTCAAGAACGAATCCGTAGCACGAAGACCATCCATGCTATGCATAGCATTTTAGCAATCCTCTATATATATATATATATATATATATATATATATATATATATATATATAATTTTTAGAAAATCGTTAATCTAATTAATTCTGAATCGTTTCAAAACAACAGTTTTTAAAAATCCGAAAAAAATACTTAAAAATTTAAATTTAAAAAAAATGTAAAATTTGATCTGCATGAAGATTTCAATAGGGAGATCGTATTAGACGGTTTGGTCGGTAAGTTTGAATTAGATCTAAGAGTTTTGAGACTGACATCACGACTCACCGTAGCAAAACTCTATATATATATTTATAATTACGTCATTCACATGACCATTCAGCGTAATCAATAAAGCGACGAACATAAAATTGACCCCCCCCCCCCCCAAAAAAAAAAAAATGCAATTCCATTCCATATCCGGAGCATAAGCCTTAGGCAGGAGTTGCGCTTAAATCTCCCAAAAAAACATGGGGTTGCCTGGATTCACTATCCCCACATCTTAAATTAATATACTAGGATCATCGCCAAATAAAAAAAAGGAAAATAACTCGTATTTAAATAATACTTATTGCAATTATAATTTGAGGAAAATTAATTGAGTAATGTTTTTGTTGTCCCTAATTTAAAGGCCTAGAGGGAGGTGAATAGGCACAAAAGCAAAGTTCTAAACCGGTATGGTCAATATTTGGTTCAATTCAAACTTGGTCTAACAAAAACAACAAGACACAAGCAATTCACAATGCAAGGAAAGCAAAGAGAGAAGAAAAGAGGTGACACGCGATATATTACGGAGTTCCGACCCGCTAGGAAGTGCTAGCCTTAGTCGTACGTCTCCGGGAGTTCCGCAACCTCGAAATGGGCGCGCTCCGTTCAATTCCACAACGAACGGGACTACAAATTCGAACCAAATCACCTTGTTACAATCACTCTCAAGGTGGATTGGCCTAACTCAATTAAACAAGCTCAAACACTCAAGAGATTGAGGCTCTAACCAAATCACTCAACAAATCTAGCAATTAATACTAGTGGATTGGTTTGCACACTCTAATCTCAATGATTTTGCTAAGTTAATGCTCAAACTCAAGAGAGAGTAATGTCTAACTGGTTGGAGCTCAAAAGGGAGGAATTTCAAAGGTTTCAAAAGTGTCTAAACAATTCCAAGAGGCCTCATATATATAGAGGGCGCCAACAGCTCCAAAAACCAGTCAAGACAGACTCTACCGTTATATAACGCTATATGGCGTTGTACAACGCAGAAATAGCCGTTGAAAAATCAAACGGTCACAGACAATAACGTTGTGAGTTGTCAGAGCGTTGTGTAACGTTGTATAGCGTTGTACAACGCTTCAGCAAAAATCCAAAGCAGAAGCTCGACAGTTCCGTTGGAACTTGTCAGAGCGTTGTGTAACGCTTAGTAGCGTTGCACAACGAAGTCAAGAAAAGAATCAAGGCAGATCTAACAAACTCAAACAATATTGTCAGAACGTCATACCACGCTGACTGTCGTTACACAACGATGGAGTTGCACAACGCTATCCAGCGTTGGCCAACGGAACCCGCAACTTTGCATGCAAAAACGCTAGCAGCCTGCGTGCTGCATGCATGGAACATGGGTCATGCATGCAGCAGCGATGTCTGAGCGATGTCTGAGCGATGTTTAGGTGCATGACTCAGACTAACGTTGTGTAACGCTGTAGGGCGTCACACAACGTGGTCGTTGCACAACGCTGTCCAGCGTTGGCCAACGGAACCCGCAACTTTGCATGCAAAAACGCTAACTTGCATGTCTGATGCATGCATGGAACATGGCAGCATGCATGCAGCATCGATGCTGATCGATGTCTGAGCAGTGCAGAGTTGCCTGCTTCAGACTACGTTGTACAACGCTGAATAGCGTTACACAACATAGGAGCGGAAATGTTGTGTAACGTTACTTAGCGTTGCACAACGTTCTGACAAGGGGAAATAATAGATTTAACTGGTTTAAAAGCAAATGAACTAACGTTGCACAACGCTACTGAGCGTTCTGTAACGCTGTTCCAACCTTGTCAGAGATTTTGCAATTTAAGAGCGAATTATCGCTGCGTTGTGTAACGGCAACTGGCGTTGTATGACGCTGGACAGAAAAACTGAGCATTTTACCAGCAAATTGATTGAGATTAGTTTAGAGTTTAATTAGACTTTAACTAATGATTCTAACTAGTCCAAAGCAATCTCTTGAAGCTCCACACTATGTGCCACACTTGCTTTAATCCATTCTTCAAATAATCTAGCTATAAATCACTAAAAAGAGATGTTAGTTTTAGGGTTTCGGTGTTGTTTTGCAAATCGGCAAATCGAGAGAAAATGTTTAACCAACAATCTCCCCCTTTTGCCGAGTTGCAAAACAACACCTAAGGTAAATTTGGGACTTGATACAACAAGGCGGAATACCACAAATTACCTAATTCTCCCCCTTTTTGCAAATAGGGAAAATAATGCCCAAAACGCCCTTGATTATAAACCATAAAGATCCTCCCCCTTCCGAAAAGAATTTGGCAACTAAGTTTGTGTGATTAGGGGTATCTAGCAAGGTTTAACGAAGGCATAAACTAACAATTATAGACCATGCATGCATAATAAAAAAAAGAGCTAATTATCATAAAGAAAAACAAAGCCATTTACCACAACCATAATTCATTGAAAAATAACACAATTTATGTCACATCCATACAACAAAACAAAAGCCATTTAGCACCACTTAGTCACTCAAAACAACGAAAAATCACAAAAGAGAAATGAAAGGCAAAGAAACTACGAAAATCAAAATAAAGAGAAAAGGAGAGGGCTAAGGCTTGGAGATGGTTTCGGCTATGATCACTCCTCATCATCATCACCCTCACCACTACCGGATCCCCTCTTGAGATGGAGCTCCATCTTTCCCCAAAGGTTGATTATCTCATCCTTGAGATGGGTGATCGAGGCATCGGTCTTGGCTTGGTAAGCGGTCAAATTCTCTTCAATTGTGTTGAACCGTGTATCAATGTGAGTTGTCAAGGCGGCAAATTTGGCATCAAGGTAGGCATGGAAGTCTTGAGGTGCGCCTTGACCCTCCACCCGTCCGCCGGGCACATGCAAGGGTTCATTTCCTATCTCCTCGTATTGATTGACGGTGGCATTTGATCGGAAGAGATAGTCATTGCGGTGGAATGCACCGGGCACAACGGAGTCATCGTTTTGGGCCGTCCATCTGGTACCGATTAGATGTGCCATGAGGTTTTCGGGATGAGCAATGGCATTCTCGGGTACGGGTTCGCCCCAAAGAGGTGTGTCATGAGGGATGCCGCTTTCAATGAGAATGGATTGAATGATGTGGGCATATGGAAAAGAGAAGCGAGGAGAGGTATCGGCCCGTGCCATATGAGCAAGCATGATGTAAGGGATGCTAACCTTTTGGTTCATTTCGAGAAGAGAGCGAAGGAGAAAGACGGCAAACCGCTCCACGTTGGTCTTGATTGTTGCCTTCGGAGTGATAATGTTATTGATGAAGAGGAAGAGAAGGCGGTGCAAAGCCGGTAGCTCGGTGGCGGTAAATTGGTGAATGGTGTAGTTCCTCCAACAATAGAAGAATCGGTGATATTCTTCATAAGGGGGCAACTCACGTAGTCAATTGGCATGGATGTAAATCTCCAAATTATCGTTGTCGAGGCCGAGAAGATTGGCCAAGCTTTCCTTGGTGATGGAGATGTGGCGACCAAGGACATAAGAGTTGGCGGTTGGTTGGCCATCGGTCCACGTCATGGTGAGATTTGCATAGAAGAGCTTGATCAATGACGAGTTGTACGGTTGAGAATGCGCGAGAAGACCCGCCATGTTCCAATATTCGATCCTTTCTTTGATCCAATTCAATTCCCTTGGATTCAAATGGTAGACACCAAACGGGTGCTCAAAGAAAAAGCACTCGGAACACTCGCGATTGACATCACGGTATTGGCAAAAATGCATGAAAGAAGCCGAGTCTTTGAAGAGGTAAGTGTTGGAAGAGGAGAGGGTCTAATCCACGGGTACGGGTGAAATATCCATTGGGATCGGTTGGTCGGTTTGAACCGGTGGGTTGGATGAGGAGGCACCCTTGGGGTTGCGCTTAATCCGTTTGTTGGTGGCGGTTTTTGGTGCCATTGAGAATTGAGAAAAAGAGAATGAGGTTAGACCTTGAAATTGAAGAGCGGGAGAGGATGAGATGACCTTGGAGAGCACAAAACCGAAGCCGATCGAAAATCCGACGGTCGGATCGCCGGAATTGACGGTGATGGTGATGGCTAGGGTTTCGGTAGATTGAGAGGTAGAGAGAGAGAGAGAGTGATTTGAGGGTATGAGAGTGGAGAGGAGAGCGAGGAGAGTTTGTGGGTGGTTTTGATTTGAGTGGAGAATAAGAGTAGAGAGAGTATTGAGAGAGAGAGTTTGAAGGGGTGTGAGTAGAGAGAAAGAGAGAAAAAAAGAAAGGGGGGCTCGGTTTTGAGAGAGAAGAAGAAGAAGAAGAAGAAAATGTGGGGTCGCGTCTGTTAAAATCGCGTACACCGTTAAGTAACGCCAAAGGGCGTTGTACAACGCAGGAGTCAAAACAGCGAAAATTGAGCAGAGACTGGCTGCTCCGTTGTGCAACGCTGAGTAGCGATGGGTAACGCTGATCGCTACTCAGCGTTGTGCAACGTTAAAGGGCGTTGTACAACACTAAAGCCAAACAAATTCAAAAAATAAAAATAAAAATAAAGAAATAAAGCAACGTCTTACAACGATGGACAGCGTTGTACAACGTTAAGTAAAAACAACAGACTGGCGTTTTACAACGGTTAAGAGCGTTGTATAACGTTGAACGCGACAGATTTTGAAATTCAGCAAAATAAAATTAAAATAAAACAGATAGCGTTGTACAACGATAGAGAGCGTTGTGCAACGTTACAAAAAAAATCAAACTAGCGTTGTGCAACGATCAGCAGCGTTGTACAACGTTTATCTCGACAGAATTCAAAATCCAGCTTAAATTCATTTTAAACTAACGTTACTCTTGCGTTGCACGACGCTGAATGGCGTTGTGTAACATTAGAGTCAATAGAAAACCAGAAAAAAAAAGAAAATTAAGACCAAAAAAAGTTAAAAACTGATTTTTCAGCGTTTTTAAAAGAAATAATACCCAATTTAAACTGAAATGAGCTCCAAACAACAAAGACAACAACATGATATGCATAAATTTAATCTTTGAGTTCAAGCATACCAAGCTTGAACCTAAATTCAAGATGTTGTTGTGTTGGAAGAGGTTTGGTGAAAATATCGGCAATTTGCTCCTTCGTGTCGATGTAGACCAATTCTACATCACCTTTCTCAACATGATCACGGATAAAATGATGTCGTATCTCTATGTGCTTGGTTCTAGAGTGCAATATCGGATTTTTGGATATAAGTATGGCACTAGTATTGTCACACAAGATTGGTACCTTTTGGAAATCTAACTCAAAATCCCTAAGGGTTTGCATCATCCAAAGAAGTTGAGTACAACAACTACCGGCCGCTACATATAACGCTTCCGCGGTGGAGAGAGTACCCGAAGTTTGCTTGCGACTAGACCAAGATACAAGTGAACCACCAAGAAATTGGCAAGTTCCACTAGTACTTTTGCGGTCCATGCGGTCACCGGCAAAATCGGCATCGGTATAACCTAACAAGTCTAGTTCGGTTTGTCTACCATACCAAAGACCTAGGTTTTGAGTACCCTTGACGTATCGTAAGATACGTTTTACCGCTTTGTGGTGAGATTCCTTAGGATTGGCTTGGTACCTAGCACATAGACATACGGCATACATAATATCCGGCCTACTAGCCGTGAGATAGAGTAGGCTACCGATCATGCCCCGATAGAGAGTTATGTCCATAGGCTTGCCTTTCTCATCCGCATCGATATTCGCACTTTGGCCCATGGATGTGTCTAAACTCTTGCTATCTTCAACACCAAATTTCTTCACTAACTCCTTGGCATATTTGACTTGGTTCACAAAGATACCATCCTTGAGTTGTTTGATTTGAAGCCCCAAGAAGAAAGTGAGTTCTCCCATCATGCTCATCTCAAATTCACTACTCATCAAAAAAGAAAACTCTTGGGCAAGAGTTGCATTAGTGGAGCCAAAGATAATATCATCCACATAAATTTGCACAAGTAGCAAATGGTCATCTCTTTTCTTAATGAAAAGAGTTGTATCCATTTTGCCCCTACTAAAACCATTGTCTAGAAGAAAGGTATAAAGTCTACCATACCAAACTCTAGGAGCTTGCTTCAAACCATACAAAACTTTGTGAAGCTTATACACATGGTCCGGATTGAAATGGTCAACAAAACCGGGTGGTTGTTGGACATAAACTTACTCATCTATCCAACCATTTAGAAAAGCACTCTTGACATCCATTTGGAATAGGGTGAAGCCTTTGTTAGCGACATAAGCCAAGAGCATTCTAATGGATTCAAGACGAGCAATCGGTGCAAAGGTCTCCTCAAAATCAATACCTTCTTGTTGCTTGAAACCTTGTGCAACCAAACGAGCTTTGTTTCTAACCACAATACCATCCTCACTTAGCTTGTTTCTATAGACCCATTTGGTACCAATAACTTGCTTACCCTTTGGTAATGGTACAAGTTCCCAAACTTGATTTCTTTCAAATTGGTTCAACTCTTCTTGCATAGCAATAATCTAATTTGGGTCAACATTGGCCTCTTTGAAGGATTTTGGTTCAAGTTGAGAAACAAAGGCACAATGACCAATAGTTTGGTGCAAACTAGACCTAGTCCTAACACCTTCCCTAGGATCACCTATTAGATTAGTAAGAGGATGAGAGGAAACTTCTCTAAGCACTTCGGGAGGCTCATGAACCGGTTGGGGAGACGGTTGAGGTTGAGGATCATCATGAGGCGTTTCATTTTGAGTTGTGTCTAAGATACCCTCCTCATGAGTCTCTCCCCCTATCAAAATGTCATCAACCCGGTTTAAAGGCTCCTCAATGATCACCGGTGGTTGTGCTTGAGGTTGTAACTCGATTTCTTGTGTAGTTTCTTCCACTTGTGTACCTACAATAGAATTACTTTCCTTGGATTCCTCAAGGACTTTTTCATCAAATTTAACATTAATAGACTCAATAACTACCTTTGAGTTTGGCAAATAGACTCTATACGCTTTGCTTGTGTTTGAGTAACCAACAAAAATATCGGGTAAAGACTTGGCATCAAACTTGGTTACTTTATGAGACTCATTAAGGACAAAACATTTGGAGCCAAATACACGGAAATAGGATATATTAGGAGTATGACCGAACCATAATTCAAAAGGAGTTTTCCTGAGTTGAGAACGAATGCATGCACGATTTACTATATGACATGCCGTATTTACCGCTTCGGCCCAAAGAAATTTGGGTACGGCAAATTTATGTAGCATGGTGCGTGCTAATTCTTGTAAGGTACGGTTCTTCCTCTCCACTACACCGTTTTGTTGAGGGGTGCGTGGAGCGGAAAACTCTTGTTTATATCCTTTTTCTATGCACAATTCATCAAATTTAGCATTTTCAAATTCCCTTCCATGGTCACTACGAATTCTAGAGATTTTCAAACCTTTTTCGTTTTCAACCCGATTGCTAAATTTAACAAAATGGTCAAATGCTTCTTCCTTGTGAGTAAGAAAGAAAACCCAAGTAAAGCGACTATAGTCATCTACCACCACAAAGACATACTTTTTCTTACTAATACTCAAGACATTGATTGGTCCAAACAAGTCCATATGAAGCAATTGCAAAGGTTGAGAGGTTGAGATGATATCTTTGGTTTTGAAACTAGACTTGGTTTGCTTGCCCTTAATGCAAGGTTCACACAACCCATTTAAGTCAAGTTTATGTGATGGAAGACCACGGACAAGTTTCAATTTCACAAGTTTCTTAATGGAGTCTAGAGAAACGTGACCAAGTCTTATATGCCATAACCATGAACCGGTAGCTATGGCACTAAAGCATTGTTCACCATTGGTGAAGTGATCAAAGTTCAAGTAATAGACATCCTTTTTCCTTTGTCCCGTGTAAACAAGAGAATTATCCGAAATTTGATGCACAAAACAAGAAGAGTGATCAAACTTCAAATAATATCCCGCATCACATAATTGGTTCACACTTAAAAGGTTGTAGTTGAGACCATCCACAAGGTAAACATTAAAAACCGTTAGATTTTGGTTTCCAACCGAGTCTATACCAATAATAGAGCTTTTCCTAAGATTATTACCAAAAGTAACCTCACCACCATCAAAAGGTTCAAGTGACTTGAAACAAGATTCATCACCCGTCATGTGATGTGAACAACCACTATCTATGATCCAAGCACTTCTCTTGAATGATGATAACAAACAAACCTACAAGAATACATATTAGTTAGAAACAAACAACTAATATATTATTCTTGTAATCTCTCCCCCTTAAGATTTGACAAGAATACCCTTAGTGAAAGAAGATGGGTAACTAAGCCACACTTGAACCACTTCCACCAATCAAAACGGATGTGGAAGTGACTTTAGGAACCCAAATCATGTTAATTGAACCGAATGTATGATTTGCTTTCCTAACTTTGCATTCTAGTGTGACATGGCCATTCTTACCACAATAGTTGCAACAAGCACAAGTTGGCTTGTTCACTTGTGAACTTTCTCTAACAAAATGGGTTTCAAAATGACGCCTAAACTTCATGACCCTAATCTTTGGATCCTTAGAGAAAGTGTATGATTGAAAGTTTCTCAAATTTGGTTTTTGAAAATTCTTTTTGTTTTGTTGAGAGACTTTTTGATTTCCCCCATTGGTTTGAGGTCTAGTGTGTGTTCTATTCCTATTCCCACCATTGTTTTGAAAAGGATGAAAACAAGTTGGTTTGATTTCTCCTTGAAATACAAGTTGCTTGGGCCCCGATTGTTTTGGAAGTTTTTTTGAGGTCTTTGAGACCCATTTCTATTCCTACCAAAACTCATTTGAGCACCATTTTGAGAGCCAACAAAATTCTTTTTCCCTTGCCCGTGAGTGTTCCTACCATTGGTGCTCTTGTGATAAAATCTCTCATTTTGTGTTGGGCTTGACATGATTCTTGGTCTAGAAAAGAATTGATTCCTCTTTTTGAAGCCAAGACCCGTTTTTTCATTGGGTTTTTGTCCCACAAACATTTTATCAAGATTCATCTTGGTGCTATGAGAAGCACTAGACGAACTTGAAGCCCTTTCATTTTTCAAAACATTTGTCTCACTCAAAGGAGTTTGACATTTTTCACAAACACTTGGTTTTTCAAAACTTTCAATCATACCCTTATACGTTGTCACCAAAGATTCAAGATCATGCACCTTAGTCGTCAAAAGACTAATTTGCTCTTTTTGACTAGCGATAGTCTTAAGAGACTCATCAAGATAATCATTCAACCTATCAAATTGCAAGTTTGTATCATCATTCAAGCTCAAGTCATTCTCACTATCACAATCGTTATCACTACAAGAGAATGAGTTTAGAAATACCTCATTTGTGACATTAGGCATTTCAATAGCAATTGTGGATGGTTCCTCTTGGATAGTCGTTGGAGCTTGTGTGAGAGTCGATGTAGAGGTTGATGCTTCATCAAGGCTAGCTTTGCTCAATGGATGCACATAGATGTTCCCTCGGTTGAACTCGTTGAAGACCTCCTTCACCAAGTCATCTAGGTTGTCATCCACCGGCATCACCACATCATTCACTTGAGCCACAAGAGCAAGGTTGTCAAAATCGCACTCGGATTCCGAATCGGATTGAGAGGATGAGCTCGAATCGGAATCATTGTCCCAAGTTGCTTGCATGGCTTTCTCACCCTTCTTCTTGCTCTTGTAGTGTCCCTTCTTGGACTTGAACCGGCCATCACCCCTTCTCTTGCCACCATATTCCTTATCCTTCTTCAAGTGAGGGAAGAGTTTGAAACAAGAGTACATGGTGTGACCTTCTTTTTGGCATACGAAGCAAAGAGCTCTTTCGTCGTTCTCAAGTCTTTCTTTGTTGAACTTTCCCTCAAAGATCATGATAGCTCGAAACATCTTTGAGAGAACGGCTCCTTGCTTGTCCTCATCAAGGTCGATAATGCTTTTGGCCTTGTCACTTGAGTGGCGGTGTCTCCCTTGGTGGTTATCATTGTGGCGGTTCTTGGAGGGAGATGCCTTGTTGTCACTTGCCGCCAATGCCACGGTTTTGGGCTCATACTTCAACTCTCCAAGTTGCTTGAGCTTCTCTTCCACGCACCGGTAATGAGTGTAGATGATCTCCGGTGTGAGGTTGTTGTGGGACCTTTGTTGTGTCTCAAGAGTCGAGATGAGAGTGTCGAATTGAGGTCTTCCCACCAAAGCCCTAAGCAATCTTCCTATAACACGACTATTAGATAAATTCTCTCCTATGTTGGTGAATTCATCGAGCAATTGTATAAACCGAGTATACATTTCCTCGATGCATTCACCTTCCCGTATGCGGAAATTATCCAATCTAGACTCTAACTCAAATTGTCGAGAGCTTTTGATTAGAGAATTTCCCTCATAGCGGTTCAAGAGAGAAACCCACATTTCATGTGCACTTGTGGAGCTACCAAAAATAGCCGCTATGGACTCATGTACCGAATTTAACAAGACATTCACGGCATTATCATTCTTGGTCCTAATGGTCTTAGAGGCATGGGTTTCTCTACCTTCACTATCAACTATTGGTGTATATGGCTTATCAACAACCTCCCAAAGATCAATCAAGTTGAGGTATACAACTATACATCTCTTCCAATAACGGAAGTTCTTGCAAGTGGAACCAAACTTGTCCGGTTTTTCTATCACCCTAGAAGCCATGAATCGAGGTTATCTACCTAACAAGATGGTCAAAAGATAACCTGGCTCTGATACCACTTTGTTGTCCCTAATTTAAAGGCCTAGAGGGGGGTGAATAGGCACAAAAGCAAAGTTCTAAACCGGTATGGTCAATATTTGGTTCAATTCAAACTTGGTCTAACAAAAACAACAAGACACAAGCAATTCACAATGCAAGGAAAGTAAAGAGAGAAGAAAAGAGGTGACACGCGATATATTACGGAGTTCCGACCCGCTAGGAAGTGCTAGCCTTAGTCGTACGTCTCCGGGAGTTCCGCAACCTCGAAATGGGCGCGCTTCGTTCAATTCTACAACGAACGGGACTACAAATTCGAACCAAATCACCTTGTTACAATCACTCTCAAGGTGGATTGGCCTAACTCAATTAAACAAGTTCAAACACTCAAGAGATTGAGGCTCTAACCAAATCACTCAACAAATCTAGCAATTAATACTAGTGGATTGGTTTGCACACTCTAATCTCAATGATTTTGCTAAGTTAATGCTCAAACTCAAGAGAGAGTAATGTCTAACTGGTTGGAGCTCAAAAGGGAGGAATTTCAAAGGTTTCAAAAGTGTCTAAATAATTCCAAGAGGCCTCATATATATAGAGGGCGCCAACAGCTCCAAAAACCAGTCAAGACAGACTCTACCGTTATACAACGCTATATGGCGTTGTACAACGCAGAAATAGCCGTTGAAAAATCAAACGGTCACAGACAATAACGTTGTGAGTTGTCAGAGCGTTGTGTAACGTTGTATAGCGTGCTGCATGCATGGAACATGGGTCATGCATGCAGCAGCGATGTCTGAGCGATGTCTGAGCGATGTTTAGGTGCATGACTCAGACTAACGTTGTGTAACGCTGTAGGGCGTCACACAACGCTGTCCAGCGTTGGCCAACGGAACCCGCAACTTTGCATGCAAAAACGCTAACTTGCATGTCTGATGCATGCATGGAACATGGCAGCATGCATGCAGCATCGATGCTGATCGATGTCTGAGCAGTGCAGAGTTGCCTGCTTCAGACTACGTTGTACAACGCTGAATAGCATTACACAACATAGGAGCGGAAATGTTGTGTAACGTTACTTAGCGTTGCACAACGTTCTGACAAGGGGAAATAATAGATTTAACTGGTTTAAAAGCAAATGAACTAACGTTGCACAACGCTACTGAGCGTTCTGTAACGCTGTTCCAACCTTGTCAGAGATTTTGCAATTTAAGAGCGAATTATCGCTGCGTTGTGTAACGGCAACTGGCGTTGTATGACGCTGGACAGAAAAACTGAGCATTTTACCAGCAAATTGATTGAGATTAGTTTAGAGTTTAATTAGACCTTAACTAATGATTCTAACTAGTCCAAAGCAATCTCTTGAAGCTCCACACTATGTGTCACACTTGCTTTAATCCATTCTTCAAATAATCTAGCTATAAATCACTAAAAAGAGATGTTAGTTTTAGGGTTTCGGTGTTGTTTTGCAAATCGGCAAATCGAGAGAAAATGCTTAACCAACAGTTTTCTTTGTTACTCAAGTAACTTTCTTTAAAACAAAAAAGGAAAGGAACATTTTAATTTTTTATCATTAAACTTTCAAAAAAGAATTAAGTTGTCCTTCAACTTTAGTTGTACCAATTAATTCATAAATTTTCAAAGAAGAGTCAGTTCTTTGGGAGGAACTAACTTATTTTATCTGAAAATTAGAGATTTCATAATCTGGTTCTTTTGTGAACAACAAATGGGTCCAAATAAAAGTTCAAGGCCAACTCGATCAGTTCTTTAAAAAAAAATGAAGGACCAAAAGCTAAATTTTACTAGGAGAACAGTAATGCAGTCTTGAGTCTTCAAATAAAAAATAAGCATGAGAGGAGAGAGTTGATTGTCCCAAACTAGAAAATCAGAATAAATAGATTTTGGGACAATGAAGATGCAAAATCAATAATAATAATCCTTATCATAATCATCATCATTATCACTAACTGTTATCACCGCAAGTATTATTATAATCATTGTTATCAGTGTGGCAAGTCCATATATCCTGACCTTATATATATACTGTGGTGGATATGACGAGTTGTCTCTCGCGTACTTATCAATATTTTATCATAAATATAAAAAAAGAGAACGGTTCCGGTGCCTACGTTTTTTTGATACCTCATCTGCCACCAATCGTGAACCGTCTGATCGAAGTTAGATGAAAGGTTCAGATTGCAATTCGATTTAAAAGGCTGCTCTGCAGGAAACAAAACAAACAACGAAAAAAAAAGAAAACAAAACCCTCCGTCTCTCCTCCAGTCCTCCTTCGTTCCCCTCTAGCCCTCTCTCCGTCGGCGATCTCTCTCGGCGTCCCTCGAGCTATCATCTCATCCCGTTGCTTGATCTCTCCTCATCTTCTGCTCTAGGCTCTTTGTGAAAACAAAAAGAAAGGATGAGAAAAAACCAAAATCCTCGACGGCCACCGCACTCTCGTCGCTCGAGTCTTCTCTCCCTCTCTGTCGCTCTCTCTCCCATCTCTGGTTCTCTACCTCTCTGTAGCTCGATATGTCCTCTCCCTTTTCTTCTCTCGAGCTCTCTTCTCAGGCTCTCTTTCCTTCCTCATTGAGGTATGTTTTAATTTTATTTTTTGATAGCAATAGTATGATAGATATGATGATTTCCTGTCCATTGATTTTCTGGTCAATTAATTTTTTGAGTGGCCTCCATATATTGACAAATGTTGAGTCAGGTGTTGCAACCTTATGTAGATACAAGGGGATACGAGGGATTGGTACAGAGGAATTGCCATGTTGTTATAAGGAATTATAAATAAAGATGGGGTTTGCACATTCACTGGATCAGACGGTGCTAGCATAGTCGGTGTTGGTATTGGATGGGGTACTGGTATAAGAGGCGATGCATACCAATAAAGGCAGTGCCTGGTATAGAAGGAGCTGGTACATGAGGCTGGTGCACATGTTGTCAGTATAGGATTTTCAAGTGTTACTTTTGGTGGAGAGGTGTTGTTGCTTGCATGACTGAGATCACTACTGGTACAAGAGGAGTTGGTACAAGCAAGTTTGTAAAAGAGTTGCTGGTACAAAGGTTTCAAATTAAACTTACAAGTCAACTACCAAGCTTATTGAAGATGAGGATTTGCTGGATACATAGTTTAAATTCTGGTTAATCTAAGTTGCCTTTGTTTTCAGGGTTAATTTGGACATTTTTTTTTTTGTTATTTTGGAAGCACATATTGGCTTGTATGATTCTGTTTTTGTTGCTTGTAACATGTAATGAATTCTTTGTTCGTAAATGAAGTTACTTTCTTTGAAAAAAAACAGAATCTTAAGTTGCCTTTATTTCTTGTGATTTAGTCACGAAAAAGTTTTTTGTTTTACAAATTTGCTTAATAAAAAATCATTGGATTCAAAGTAATTTTAAACCACATATCAATATTCACAACGTATTAAAACTATGTTCATTAATACTATTGATTGATGTTTGTTGTGTCAGAATGTTGAGATCACTACTGATACAAGAGGATGGGTTTACAAACTTTCTTGTGATATGTACATTTTATTCCAGCAATATGTAGGATGCACCAAAATTCAAATTGGCTTCTGTAAAGCAACTAAGTTACCTTCAACGAAAATGAATATTTAAGCAACCAAGCAACGAAAATGAATACCCACCACTACAATAAGATGGATACAAGCAACCAAGTTGCTATCTTCATATTAGACTTTAGAAGAACATCAAGCAAAAAAAAAAGAAAAAAAGAAAATAATTGTACCAGCACATAATATTCGTTATATCTCTCATGAACCAAATGGAATGGAATTAACAGACAAAATATAAAATAATCAGGAGAATACATTTTTCATTACCTAATTCATTTATCAACCAAAATATAACAACCAAAATACAAACTAGCAGCCACTAATTCATGCTAAAAATATAAAATACATTAATCAACCAAAAAACTTCATGAGATCAACATATATATCAAATAGCCACCAACTCCTTTTTCTTTTTCTCTACATAAAATCCTTGACAAGAACACACAAATTGTTGACTGGATATGCTTCCTCTCTGACCAGCACAAGTATTTCGTATCCGAACAATGAATCCATTAGTCTTAGCAAAAGCTTTGTATAACTCCTCAGTTTCTTCAAGAGATGTGAATATCATGCCTTTAAAAAGTTTTGGACCATCAGTATTTTGATCAGTATGATTTGTGTTACTTGCTTCATTTTTATTACTTACTTCAATAGCATTATCTTCACTCAATTCCATGACGTTCAAAGATTCTTCATTATCCATGGATGACAATAGCTCCTAACATACAAAAAAAAAATACTAAACTGATTAAAAAACTAGAATTCTACTGACAAACATTTTTTATTTTTGTACAATATGCAACAATTGCAAATGTCATTATTATTACTTCAAGAGTCAGGCTTATCACTTTGAAGTGTAAACGACTACTACTATTTTTCTACTCGAGGGAAAATCACAATGCTCTGACAAGTTCAACTCTAAAAATAATCCTTTCATAAAATCACGACGCAAGGAGAGAAATTTGAGTAACTATTTTAAATAACATATGCTCTAACAAACACAAGATATATTAGTTATAATAAGCTATGTATTGGATAAACGAAAGCAAATAGAGATGACATTGAATACATTAGTACAAACTGAAACAAATTGATAACGTGGAACAACATAATACTTCATTAGTACAAAATCAATAACAAAAAATACTAATTTATAGGATACTATTGCATCAATTTTACTGCTTTCAGAAAAAAAATTAAAGCATACCTAATGGAGGTGAGAAGTAGGGTTTGAAAGAGTCAGAGTTAAAAGCTTAAGCGGCGGAGGGAGAGAATGAGCCTGAGAAGAGAGCTCGAGCGATGGGAACGAAGGAAAGAGATCGATGACGGGGAGGGAGAGGAGAGATCACCGACGGAGAAGAGGGCCAGAGGAGAACGAAGGAGGACTGGAGGAGAGACGGAGGGTTTTGTTTTCTTTTTTTTCATTGTTTGTTTTGTTCCCTGCAGAGCTGCCTTTTTAATCAAATTACAATCTGGACCTTTCATCTAACTTCGATCGGACGGTTCACGATTGGTGGCAGATGAGGCATCAAAGAAACGTAGGCACCGGAACCGTTCTCATAAAAAAATTATGGAAGATCAATAAAAAAGATTACTAAGAATTAGTTAAATTAAATTTAACCAAGAAAATGGGGTCAATGACTCTTTTAATTTCCTAAGGCCGCCCATAATTAGTTGGCACGTCTCCTCACCTGTTTAAAGACCGCTGGAGAGGACATGAATAAAAAATCCAAAGAAGGGCGTTAGCGTTACCAAGTTGTAGGTGGCATGTATTTAAAGCTTTCCTTCTCAGAAGCAGGCTTGGCTTCTGTGTATACTTCTATCTCCACGAGCTTTGTAACTTGTAAGCAGAACCTGTAACAAACTAACAAACCAGATAGATACAATTTTCTAATTGGGCTAAGTCAACGAGAATTTTTTTAATTCCAACTTGATGTAGAGTGTATAAGAACTTCACTACTCGTATGGAAAAGGAAGAAAAACATTATAGAGAGGAAGGTCCTTTATTTGAATCTCTCTAAATTAAAGAATAAAGAGATTTAGCTAGCTAGGCTTGACAGAAAAACAGATGGCAGGAGGTGGAGTTGCACCCTTAGGAGTGAAGAAAGAGCGAGCGGCACAATACAAAGGCCGTGTCACGCCGTATGTTGTATTTGCTTGTCTCATCGCTGCCGTCGGCGGCTCCATCTTCGGCTATGATATTGGGATTTCTGGTAAGCCATTGTTGGTGTATTTCTTTCATCTCCTTTGTTTGATTTTGGGTTTGAAGCAGTTCAATATTAATTCGCGATTGATTTTTAATATCAATCGCTGGTTTTTTTTAATTAGACTTCATTTTTATTACTTCTGGTACCGGGTCCGGGTGTTTATTTTGACATGTTTTAGTGGTAGTTGTCAGAAGAAATTAATTTTAACTGAAAATCTTTCTAATTAGAAATTATTTTGGCTATCTATACGGATACTAATTACATTCACGTACCTGCATAACTGGGTTTCACCCAAGAATCAACAAAAGTAAATATTTGCAAAAGCTGCTCCTGTTTAGTACAAGGTAGCAAATCTCCATTGTGGTTGTGGTGTCCTTTTTCACTTTTGCTTTTTACTTGTCTCCAATTTATTTTCTTCTTTTCTTCTCTCTTTTTACCTAGTAAGGTCTGGTGGAGATCTTTTGGGTTTTTTCCTAGTAAGGTTTGGTGAGCTATTTTTGGATTCATCGAATTTGGTTTAGACTTTAGAGTGCAATCAGGATACAGGACCCATGCGCCCACTTGATCAATTTACAATTGACTAGCATTTATTACGGTTGCTTCTATTTAAATGTATAATTGTATATACATATTTAATTATTTATGATGGTTGCTTCGGTTTAATGGCAAGCACCATCTATACATAATGAATTATGGTTCTTTTGGCTAAATCCTTTTTTTTTTTTTTAAGAAATTGCAGCTTTGTCTAGGTAGGAATGGTTTGAATGTTTAATATGTCAGATATATATATTTAGTAAAGTGATTCTCTAGAAAGCACGGACCCTCTGTCTCATCTTGCTGTTACATAATACAATCTATCTTTCTTTAATGGGGATTTAAGCTCTGTGGGCCCACCTGTCACTGGACATAATTCGGAATAGAATCTTAATTAGTACCATTAGTTAGATGGCAAGCTCGTAAAATCCAGTCCAACAATTATTTCGGTTTGCTTAATGGAACGTAATTTTGATCGCTAGTTGTACAAATTCTGAGCAAAATGATAGTATTCCAGTCACTTTGGGCCGAAACTTAATGAAATTTGATACGGAATAGATGGTGTTTTGAGTTCAGTCTTTATAAGTTGTTGGTGGCTGTTATTAAGTGTTCTAGTTGGACTTTTTTTTTTTTTTTGAAACAAGTGTTCTAGTTGGACTTGTGCTACTATTAATTACTGATGTAGTTTTATGTTTTATTAATGAATTTTAGGACCTAAGGGCCAACATCAAAAAATAAATAAATAAATAAAATTTGAAACTGAGAATTCCGGCGAAATAACTGCTTTTTGACCTTTACTGGGCAGTCCGGCCCTACTGTATTTTATACATTATCTCGAGTTTCAATATTGTTTTTATTCAGGGTTTTTAATTAGGAATTAGGATTGATATTTGATTTATCCTATCCGTGCACTTGCTCCATGGCTCGATGCATATGCACTGATCATCTCCGCTGCTATGCACTACAAGTCTATAACAAATATATACCATGTTTAACTTGTACAAATTGGAAGAATTTTTTGAAAAATAAAAATTAGTTATGCACTATAAATGCCATTTTGATTCAACATAATCTTTTCTCTAACTTGTTTCAACCTTTTTTCTATAGGCAAATTTCAAGCGATCTAGCTGTTACATGAAAATGTATAAGAAAGATTTGACACAAAGCTAATTAAAAACTGGAGAGTATTATTCCTCTCAATATAAAATTGGTCTAAATATAATTTTCCTTTTTCAGGTGGTGTTACATCAATGGATCCATTTCTTCAGAAATTCTTCCCGGTAGTTTACCACAAAAAGAACTCAAGTTCACAAAACAACTACTGCAAGTATGACAACCAGGGTCTGGCAGCCTTCACCTCTTCTTTGTACCTAGCCGGCCTCGTAGCTTCTCTAGCCGCCTCGCCCGTGACGAGAAACTATGGCCGAAAGGTGAGCATTGTGTGTGGTGGTATAAGTTTCCTCGTAGGCGCCACTCTCAACGCTGCTGCGGCAAATCTGGCCATGCTTCTTTTGGGAAGGATCATGCTTGGCGTTGGAATTGGATTTGGTAATCAGGTAATTAGCTAGGCCATCTATATATATTTTTACTTTCAGGAAACTATTTATATGCCTAGTTTATTTTGAAAAATATGCAGAGTATTCATGCTGTGGTGTTTCTGTCTATACGGCCGTATCTGGTTGTTTAAGCAATCCCACATCCAATATAGCTATTTGCTTTGTTTCGAATTTGACTGTATGTTTAAATATGCTTGCGCATATACCTATATTTAATTGCCCAATTATTCCTGCACAAGGCATACCAAATATATTTTCAAGTGCTAATGAATTAACCATTGTAGTTGTAGATACTGACAATAATTAAAGATTTATATCATGCTAATAAAATACGCTGCTCTTCAGGCAGTTCCGTTGTACCTGTCTGAGATGGCCCCGGCTCACTTGCGAGGCGGCCTAAACATGATGTTCCAATTAGCCACAACACTCGGCATATTCACGGCCAACATGATAAATTACGGGACACAGCATCTCCACTCATGGGGATGGCGCCTCTCTCTCGGCCTGGCTGCTGTACCGGCCTTATTGATGACTGTTGGTGGGTCCCTCTTGCCAGAGACACCCAATAGCTTGATCGAGATGGGAAAGATCGATGAAGGTAGGAGAGTGTTGGAGAAGATCAGAGGCACGACAGAGGTTGATGCTGAATTTCAAGATATGATGGAGGCAAGTGAATTGGCCAACTCAATTGAGCATCCATTCAGGCAAGATTCAAGAACATATATTATATAATTATTATAAATTGTATATCTTTCTTTCGTTCATCTTCTAAGAGGTAACTTAAATAACAAATTGATCAATATCAGAAACATATTAGAGAGGAGGAACTGGCCTCAACTAGCTATGGCTATATTCATGCCGGCGTTTCAAATCCTTGGCGGCATCAACTCCATCCTGTTCTACGCCCCTGTTTTGTTCCAGAGCATGGGTTTCGGCAGTAATGCGTCGCTCTACTCTTCTGTGCTGACGGGTGCAGTGTTATGTGGTTCAACTCTGATCTCCATAGCGTTGGTTGATAAGGTGGGGAGGAGGAAGCTGCTTATTAGTGGAGGAATACAAATGATTCTGTGTCAGGTATGTACATTGATATATCCTAGCTAGCATTTTCTTTAGTTAAGACAATGTATTCTAATATATATGAATAAGTACTAATTAATTGCTTCCTGTGAAAAATATATATTATATTTGTACCACTAATCTAATCTAACTAGTGTTAAATTAAAATTGCAGGTAATTGTAGCTATCATACTCGGAGTCAAATTCGGCGAAGACAAACAACTATCAAAAGGCTTCTCTATTGCGGTGGTGCTGGTGGTATGCCTGTTTGTGCTGGCCTTCGGTTGGTCATGGGGCCCACTGGGATGGACAGTTCCTAGTGAGATATTTGCCTTAGAGACGCGGTCAGCGGGCCAGAGTATAACAGTGGCAGTGAACCTGTTCTTCACGTTTGCGATTGCTCAGGCATTTCTGTCCCTCCTGTGTGCCTTCAAGTTTGGCATATTTTTATTTTTTGCCGGGTGGATCGTAGTGATGACTGTATTTGTGTACTTCTTTGTGCCGGAGACGAAAGGGGTGCCGATAGAGGAGATGGTTCTGCTCTGGAGGAAGCACTGGTTGTGGAAACGGTTTGTGCCCACGGTGTCATTCGAGGAAGAAGATGGCGGGTTTGCCGAAAATGGCAGAGCATTGAAGGGGTAGGAGTAAGATATGATATACAATACAAAAGGGGATTAACTTTTAACTTTTAAATTAGGAAGCAGAACCTTCTTCTTTCCGTTTCTCATTTTGGCTTAGCATTTGACTATGTCTATGGTAATTGAGATCATATAATAGTATAGGGTACCCAAATGTTTTAACGCAGTCCATGGATGTGTTATTGCAAGATTGTTATTAAAAGTGAAGAATGCTAAGACCTAAGATTTTATAATTTTTTATTATCTAATTGCTTTTACTTAAAAAAAAAAAATCTATGTATTGGTTGTACTGCACCTAGTCTTGTCCCGGTGCACCCAGATTAGTTACCGAAAAAATTATAACTAACGTTACTGTTCACTCGAATTTTGATAATAATAGTTAAAAATTTGAAATTTTAAAAATAATATCGTTAGATCGTCATTCGGATTGACGAAATCGCAAAATCTTTAAATCCTCATTCCAATTTACGATCAAATGTTGCTATCAAAATGAAGCCGATTTGCCTCGATATCTGTGTTGGCCTCAAAGTTGCATGCAGCGCTTCTCTTAAGCCACTTGTCAACAGCTAAGGGTGAGTTCTTTGAAAATGCCTAAAAAAGTTTCAAAAGAGACAAGATATACAATTATTCAAATAGAAAAGTAAAATAAAATTGTAGAAAAAGAATTAGAAAAGTAATACGATTATTCATGCGCAAGTCTATTAAGATATACTAACATTGAGGAGCTTTCTTTGAATGCTAAGTTAGACACCAATAGATCAAAGGCGGTTAAGAAAGAGGATTCAATTCGTTTTTGCATCTCCTAATTTTTTTTGTTGCCATTAGAATTTTTTAATGAATAATAATTGCAACAAGTTTTGGTATATGATTTAGTGTTGGCTTATAAAAAGTTTCCGAAGTTCATGTTTCGTGTAGCACACAGGGGCGAAGGACCCACCTCAAAAAATAAAATTTATTAGATATTATATTTGTTTGTAATTAAAAAAAATTCACGAGAAGTTAGGGACTCATCTCAAAAATTTGAAGGACCCAGCTAGACATGTCGTGTTTGATTTGAATTGCATAACGACACCTAAAAAATTACATAAGGAACCAGGTAGCATTTGTTCCACGCTAATCGTTTTCTTCCCTCCTACCCAATGAATCTTATTAAGACAAAACATAGAATAAAATGAAATATTTAGATGAAAATTTATTTGTAGCATATATATACTAGCGTGAAGCTCGTGCATTACGTGATTCATCTATATAATATTTTGTGAACTTTAGGACATTATAAATAAAAGCTACCACAAATGATAAAAAATACAACTCAGATATTACATAAAAACTATCACTAAAAATAAGAAAAATAAGTGCTCAATGAGATTTCTAAAGAACTTATTACGCAAAATTATGAAAAAAAAATTCATAGGAAATTATTTTATTTTTGTTGTCTTGACATTTGAATTATTATCTTGTATATTAAATATATTATTTTAAATTTTTCTATTATTATAATATATATTTGTTTTTCATTATTATTTTATCTAACATTATTTTATAGTTGTATATTTAAGAATTATTATTATACTGTGTCTATATTAGACGTTACATCATACATATATTTTCAAAAAAAAAAAATTTATTACGAACCATGCTGACACGAAATTCTAACTTCGCCACTGGTAACACAAAAAGTGAATTCTATCCTTGAAAGGAAATTAAATCAGAAGTCCCAACAAATGATAAAAAAATTTATCCTTGCGTTTTTTGACTTAGCTAGAACGTCTAGCATATTTCAACATCCCAAACTAAAAGTTCCACATCAGCAACTCAAGTTTTTTATCTTATCATACCGAGTGTTTAGAAAACTAATACTTTTATTATAAATTTTTATTATATAAAAAATATTTTTATGCACGAATCTGTTTTAGAAAACTAATTTGTTAGTCTGAACATGCACAGCTGTACAACTTCTGATAATTCTTGTCGCTTTTGAAATTCTTTTAGGCATTTTCAAAGGACTCACACTAGCTGTTGACAAGTGGCTTAAGAGAAACGCTGCATGCAGCCCTGAGGCCAACACAGATATCGAGGCAAATCGGCTTCATTTTGATAGCAACCTTTGATCGTCAATTGGAATGACGAGCCGAAGCTGCTGTAGTGCAGCTGGTATGGCACCAGGTCTCCCACGGGAGAGACCACAGTTCGATCCCCACTGATGAGTGGAGGAATAGGGTGGGTGTGTGGGCCTACGGGCATATGTCAAAAAAAAAATAAAAAATAAAATAAAAATTGGAATGACGATCCAACCTTGGATGGATCGTCATCCCAAATGACAATTCAAGTTTGGGTCGTCATTTCGGATGACGATCTAAGGATTTTGCTATTTCGTCAATCCGGATGACGATCCAGCGACGTTATTTTTAAAATTTTAATTTTAAATTGTTATTATCGAAATTCGAGTAAACAGTAACGTTAGTTATAATTTTTTCAGAATTAGTTAGGGGCCTTTCTATCCACTCGAGGATCCAACCCTCTTATATACCCTTGATTTTTAGCTTTTTTTTTTACATTTGATTTAGACAATAAGCTACCAAATTAAACAATAGGGGAGATAGTAGATCTCCCTGTTTCAAACCCTTTTTAACTTGGAAATAGGGTGTGATATTACCATTATATTAATGCACATTTCTCCTCCATAAAGAAGGGATTTGATCCAAGTTATCCAAGTCAAATGAAAACCTCCAACTCTTAGCATCTCTTCCAAAAAGATCCAATTTACCCTATTGTAGGCCTTTTCCATATCTATTTTTAACACTACCCCCTCTTCTTTATCTTTTTTGGCCGTATGTATTATTTCATTAACACATACCACATTGTCCAAGATGAATCTATTCTTAATGAAGGCAGTTTGAGATTGATCTACTAATGTATCAATTATACCAGCTAACCTTTTAGTCAGTACCTTGGTTATCCATTTATGAATGCAGTTTAGAAGACTAATGGGTCGAAACTGCTTGATATCCATGGCATCTTTTTTCTTAGGGATGAGAGTGATCATAGCTTTATTTATTTTTCTAACATCCAATCTACGATGATAGAAAGAATCAAATATTAGCCATAATCACGGGCCTTCGTTCCTCGAGTTGTAGCATAAAGCGAGCTCCTCCTCCTTCCAACTCGTCCAGAGTAAGAAGCACCTTTCTCTCCTTGCTTGCTTATATGATGAATGTATTATTAGCCATAAATGAATGTATGCAAACTGTTAGAATTAATACATAATTAATTTTTTAATAATTATTTATGCCATAAACGATGCAATTTGATGACATTTGAAAATTCTAATATGCAAGTGATTCAACACACACTGTTTACTAAGATGTATGTTTTGAATGACATTTTGTCCTTTACCAAATAACATTGAAATTCGCACAAAAATTTCATCCCTACTTTTTTAATCCTCTCTTTACTTATTTTGCGTTAATCGAGCAGGATCAAGAGAGATTAGGCAAGGATTAAGGTGATACGTGGAACTGAGATCCACAAGTTCACTATTGAAATTGGAGCAAAACTTGTTGAACAAACACCGAACCTATTGAGCAAAACTCCTAATCAGTGATGAATTTTTTTTACTGATCCAATGGGCCATCGCCTCCTCTCTAATTATAATTAAAAGACTAAAACCCAAAAACCCTAGAACGAACGAACGAACGAACGAATCATTTCCGTCTAATCGTCTCCTTCGATCGAGCGACACACGAGATCACGACACGAGACGAGAAGCAGCCCATAGTTCCGCTCTGCTCTGGTAAACTTACATCTCTCTTTCTCTCTTCCTCCTTCCTTCCTTCCCTTCTCTTCTCTTGATGATTGGTTTTTGTCACTCACACTCACTGTAGAAAGGAGCATGTCATGTCTATCACCTGTTTCACAAAACCCCAATTTCTCAATCCTACTATTCAGAGAGTTGTTTCTGGAAATTTAATTTAATTTAATTTAATGCTTCAGACATACATGGTCAATTGGTAATACTAATACATAATATGAAAAGAAAAGCTGCTCACAATTGGAACCTAACTTAAGACCCACCTTCTGCTCAGCAACACAATACAGGGCCTTCCCAACATCTCTACCACTACATGTACTAAACACAAACTAGTATTGGACTAGTTCCAGTCAAATCCATATCATCAATACCAACAGGAAAGCAACGCCAAGGAAAAAGAGCATTTTTGGAGCAGGCTGACAAAACAAAAAGTACGACGTGATGCAGAATGACGACGTCATATGGGACGTCATCAGGCACCATCACTGCAGCTACATGGCCAAGTAATTATTCCCCATTTCACCCCCCCCCCCCCTTTATCCTCTCTTTACTTTACTGATTTTACGCATACATGCAAGTGAGATCCACAAGTTATCATGCCTCACCTTTGAAATTGGAACAAAACTTGTTTAACAAACACCTATTGAGCAATCGCCAGTTGCAATCAGAAAACCCCTAATCATTGATGATTTTCACTACTGAAACCATACCAGTCTACTTTCTCTTTTAAATAAATTTTGTAGCTTGTTTTCATTTTTCCTCTAATTTGTCATTGCTGTCTTTTGGGCGTGTCTTAGGATTCAAACTGGGAACTTTTGTAGAAATCCTTATAATGTGACGGGTATCTGCAATAGGAGCTCATGCCCCCTTGCAAACAGTAGATATGCAACAATTCGTGACCATGATGGTAAGATTCTATCCATTTTCTTGGTGACTTTTTTGTTTGGAATTATAAACTATGTTCTCAACTTCTCATAGAATGACAAGTCATTTTCTGATTTTCTGATATCAAGTTGATATTAATTTTTTTTGTCATCATTCCATGAAGTTGTAGCAAAATTAATCGCACTGCCAAGTTCCCAATGCTTATCAAGTTTTATTTAATATTGAGTGTGCCATATTGTAGTTGGTACATCTTCATGCACCATACCAGGAGCTTTTGGGAAAAAAAGTATATTCTTACTTTGTAAGCCAATAGCAATATATGGAAGTGATTTTTTTTTATGAGGACTTATTTAAAATGCACTGGATTACGGTGCCCTTCAGCCAATTTAAAAGAAGCCTCACTATTTTTCATATTTTTTGGCACAACACCAATTAGGTTTATTATAATAAATGCTGCAATTGGTTTAATTGCGACTTTGTGATTTTACTGATTTCAGGGATCTTTTATCTTTACATGAAAACAATTGAAAGAGCTCACATGCCGAATAAACTTTGGGAACGGGTTAAACTGCCAAAGAACTACATGAAGGCTCTTGAGATCATTGATAAGCACCTGGTATGTATATGGCTCTTGATATTACCGACATGCACCTAATGTAATCCTTATTGATCAAGGGATGTTGGGTGACATCAGCATCTGGTTAAATGACTACACTAAAAATTTTAGTTTTTCCAGTACTATCCTATAAGATCTTGTACCAGTATGTTCAAACTGGTGCATCTATATGATTATGATGTTTAAGCAATAGTATGTACCTCTTGTTTTTGTGAGCATCTACTATGTAGAATGATGTGTTGGTATCCTTTCATTATTGTATTTTTTCATCACTTATGTTTAGATTATTATGGATGCATAGGAATATTGGCCGAAGCTGCTAGTGCACAAAATTAAACAAAGGCTAACAAAAATGACACAGTATCGCATTAGGATGGTGAAGCTCAGCAAGAAAGTTAGGTGTGGAGTTTTTCCTCTCTCCTATATTATGGAACTTATCATTTTTTTTTTCACTATCGTTTTCAGTGTTATGATCATGCTTATTAATATCTTTTTCTTTTTGTGTACATGTAGAGAAAAGATAATGACTGTACCAAGGAAAGAAGTAAAACGTGAATCGAGAAGAGAGGAAAAGGCATTGAGGGCTGCCCAAATCGAAAATGTTATCTCTATCTCTCTCCCTCTTCCCCACCCCAAAAAAAAAAAAATTTCATTCTCTCTTTTGTTGTAAATAATCGCTTGAGATATTTATCTTTCCCTTGAAATTTTTTGCCCTAATACAAGCTTGTGTGTTTCCGTGTAGGTCATTGAAAAAGAGTTATTGGAACGCCTAAATAAGGGTGTCTATCCTGATATATGCAACTATGATGAGGAGATTTTCAACAAGTTGCTCGATAAGAACAAAGAGGAAGAGCAAGAAGAAGAGGAAGAGGTACAGTTGATATTATTGTATATATTTGGTTGAAAAGCTTTTACATTAAAATGTCTATTTTTTTATGGTTCATTATTTTTATTTGTTTGATCAGGAGGCTGAGGTGGAATATGTGGAAGGAGATTATGAACTTGAAGAAGAACTAGAGGATGACATAGAAGACATGGGAGATTTCTTGAAAGCCAATAATTTTGGTATGGAGTCCCCTTTTGCATACAAGTCCTTAATATCAGTCTCATGTATGTTTCGTCTTTCATTAAGGGCTGTGAAGTGAACACCTGCTGTTTATCACTATTCGTAGAGAATACCTGCTATTAGCATATCCTCTGTCTAGGAAGACTATATGGTGAAAATTACCTGCAAGTTACCAAATTTGAAGGGTAATGAATTTTAGGTATAATTTAATAGCAGTTGGTGTGTAAAGATAATTCAAATGGCTTTATTGTTGAAGAATAATCGATTGAATTATTCATTTGCCACACAAAACATTGCTCAAAAGTACCAAACCACGGGTGTTTGGTGCATAAAGATCAACAGTAGATCTATTTTGTTTAAAATGCAGGGGGACTTTAATTTCAGCTCAGAGGTTCAGTGCATATTCCCTTTTTCCTTCTTTTGTAAATTCTGGAATAAAATTGCAGATGATATTGAGGGAGATGAAGATGACTTGGAGGAGCAACCAACTCGAAAGAAAGTAAAGAAAGCATCTGTGTCCTATCCATTAAAGCAAGATGATGGTACTGAAAAAGTCAGAAGAAAAGACAAGAAGGTCATTGTTGAGGTAAATAACCCTCCACCCCCTACCCAAAAGAAAAGAAACAGAAAAGATATAGTGACAACTGAAACTCGATATGTTCTTGTGTCTTGGCAGGTTGAGCGGGATGAAGATATAGGTAATAGACAGCACAATGTGATGTGAAATTATGCACACTAGAAATTGCAGTTTTGGTTCAAGTTCATTTGGATTAGATTAAACAACTGGCATGTTTTTGGAAGGCTTTCATGTTTTTGAAATTATGCACACAATGTAAAGCTACACCTTTGTAACCAGTATTTTGTTTAGAATTTGGTGTTGCTCTGTACTTATGTTCTTGTTCTTGCTAGACATAGTGTGATAAAAAAATATTGTTGGCTTTATAAAATTATGTGTTCTGAGTCGAGGATTCTGTGAACTTTGTTTGGTTTTGTGAATTGCAGAATGGTTGAGGATTAATTTTGGCTGTTTATAGCTTATTGCTTTATAAAATTATGAGTTACTTGGGTGTCAGAGTGGAACATTATGTGAAAGGTTATGCGAAAGCTTAATGCTGAGCTAGTTCTCCAATTCAGAGAGTATTTATTAGGGTTGCAGAGTGTGACCTTCTGTTTTTCAGAGTCAAGTAATCTATCATTGATGGAGTACCTTGTAGTTCTATTTATTAGGATTGTCCATGGATTGTTTGTTACCGTCACCATGCATTTTTTTTTATATTTTAATAAAACAACAAGTATTTACCTTTACCCTCTGGCGCTCTCTCAGGAGTCAGGTCTCAGCCCGACTGGCCCAGACCCAAAACCCAAAACCCAAAACCCAAAACAACCAATCTCTTCTTCTCTCTCGCGTCGGCGACTCAGCGTCGCGCACCTCTTCACCTTTCTCTCTCTCTCTCTCTCTCTCTCTCTCTCGTTGTCTTCGTCTTTCGCAAACAAACCAAACCATTAACCATGGTGTTTCTATACCTTCAAACAAAAACAAAAACAAAACATGGTGATGGTGTTGTCAAAGACAAATTTGGTGTCCTACACAAGGTTCAATCGTGTCTCTCTTCCCAAATAAATAACGCACCGGCCCGGTACGAGGCTCGCCTTTGGCTACGCAATACCATCTCTGCCTTCCATGCTCTACATGATCATTGCCTCGTCTTTCGCAATCTTCTCCATCACGACTCGCAATACCGTAACGATGTCGCCCCACACTTGCTGCACTTCCTTTTTCAAACCCGGCCCCACATTCTCGGCCCTATTATCGCTAAGAGGTCCCACCTTCTCCGCAACTTCTTCCTAGGTATTGCGAGCTTTGTTCTAATCACAGATTAAGATTAATTCGAGCTTTTAATCCTTGTATGTATGCTAACTCATCATTTTAATTCTTGGATTCTCAGACAACAACAGCCGCATTTTGCAATGGTTTGATCATTTCTCAATTTCAAGCGAGTCAGGTCATACAAAGGGCTCCCGGGCTCTCTCCCAGTTTGCTTTTGCACACCGCGACACGTGCTGGGATGAGCTTCACTGGAGGGGGGCCCATGGCCAATCACCAGCTGTCATTGCCACCAAACCCCACTATTTCCAAAACCTAGATGTGCTCCGTACTGTTCAAAACTTTCTCCAATACGTCCCCGCCTTCTGGTCCTCTGATGAGCTCGCTGAATCGGTTAAAGGTGGTGATATTTTCCAAATTGACCGCGGATATTTTGTGAATTTGCTATTGGATTTGATGTATGAAGAGCGATGTCGAGATGTCTGGGATATGGTGGACGGATTTTTAAGTGAAGAAACATTCTCATCCCTTTCTCCAGTTCTTTTGGCATCACTCGATGTAGACGGGCTTTTCTATTTCTTGAGATCGCTTGGGAAGTTTTTGGAGCCCAATTTAGAGTGCAAAGAGTTCAAGTTTTCATGTTGCTGGCTTGAGATTCTACTAAGCAGATCTTTTTCATTGTCTCTTGATCATGTTCTTTTGATGAATTCACTCATTTCCAAGCCCAGGCAGCTGTTCCGCTTGATTTCTGATGAAGAAAATAAAGAGGAAGAAAAAAACTTGGAGGACATTGTGGGGAGTTTAGTAGGTCCTAGTAATGAGGCTAGCTGGGCTTTAACAAGAGAACTGATGGAGATGAAGAGGGAGGAAGCAGTTAAATGGATTGCCATTCAATCTTGGATTTTGTTTTATATTTTGACCAAAGAATGTAAGACACCTGAGAGTTTGGAATTTGTTTTCTTGAAAAATGGAATTGATTTCAGAGAAGCCAACGAGCATTCTTTTGTTGGGTCTGATGATTCTGATGTTGAAACCTTTGAAAGAAGAAGTCGTAAAAGAAGAAAAAGGGAGAAAAAGAAAAAAAGAAAGGTGTATGATTTTGATTTTGGAGAGGAGAAAGATGATCAATCATTGGAACTGGAACTTCAATCCAGTGCAAGGAGTTGGTTCCTCTCAACCGATGGATTTTCTTGTGCATGGAATATGGTAATTTCTTAGCTCTTTCAACTTAATTAGGAATATGCATTCTACGGGAGGTGCTTTGAGCAACATGTTTTTTACTTGGAGCAACATCAATTTTTTTAAAATATCTAATTTGCCCTTCCGAATTTTCTGACTCTACTCAGATTCCATTTTATTTTTGTATTAAATTTGGGAAGTCCATGTACGAGTACGAGTTCTGTTAATTATTTTCTTCATAAATTTTGTTTATAAAACTTTCTGTGAAAAACGAAGCATAATACATATAAGCATTATAAGTTACAAAAAATGAATTTATATAGCTAATTCAGTTCTTACTATTATTGAGCTTTATATTTATATTAATTTGTATTAATTTTTCAGAAATAAGCATTAATTTATACATATAAGTATTAATTTGTACGAATAAGCCATCAACTTCAAAAATAAAATTAGGCGCACTAATATATTTATTTGAAGAAAGTAATAAAATTTTAGGAGACCAAATAAATTTAAATCAATTGGATTTAGCACTAGCGTTTGGATATATTCTATTAGAAAATTTATTGGGAAAGTTTATTGAGGACATATTTGTCCATATTATTTTCTATATGTTGCTCCAAGTGAAAACTTGGTTGCCCAAAGCAGCTCCCGCATTCTACCTCCTGAATTATTTTATTTTTGCTCTTTGAAGTTCAAGAAACACTTGTGCTGTAGTGGAGGTAAAAATTAATTGCTGCATCTTCTTGACATTGCCGACTTTGCTCGGATAACTTAGAGAAGACAGAAATACTGTCCATGATAAAACATATATCATTTTACATGAAAATTTTTAGTATGTACTGTTTGTGGAAAGTTCAAATGATTGTTTAACAAGATTTTGGGTTTTCCAATAAACAATGTCTTTTTCTCCAAGTGATGGGAGCAGGCTGGTTATTCCCTGGTTTTTTTATAATATAGGGATTTTTTTTATTTTTGCAATTTACCCTTCATTTAATTATTGGTATGCAATTATGTATTGATTTCCCTGGTTTTTAATTGATTCTTTTTTAGTGCTTTGAGCCTTTTTCTTGTGTGCAAGTGTCACACCTCACTAATTAGTCTTATTAGACATTGATGTGCATCAGAAGGTCAGTTTCAGTATAACTATTAATATCAGATGAGAAGTTATTTCTTTTTCCATTTATAACCCAAAATAGAATTGACGGTGCTTTTATTGGATGGTGTGCAGGCAGATGTGCCAGAGCATCTTTGCATGTACTACTTCAAGACTTGGATGAAGCAGGTCTTATCGTAGTGACTTTACAAGGTCAACATTATCATTTTCTCCCTTGCAACATCTGTTTCGGCAAACGAAGGATTGGACTCTGTTGCAAGGAGCAGATGAAACTCCTCCCTTCCCCTCCCAGGCCTCTCTCTCTCTCTCTCTCTCTCTCTCTCTCTCTCGCTCAGCTCTGCGCCCTTCTTTAAGCTCAGGTGCCATATTCTTAGGTGCTTTGTGGCTTCTCCTCCAGCTTACTGGTATGGTCCCATCCCTTTCTCATGCCAGTTCAAATTTAGAACAAATTAGTTCTTGTAGTTTAAATCTTTATGATACGATTCATGGCCACCCTCCTACAATGAACAATCAATAGATTCATTACCTGGACACCAACCCCCCTGCCCCGTACACAACAAAAGGGCTTATCACTAACTGATCTGAAATTAGATTTTTTGTAGTTTAAATCTTTATGATACGATTCATGGCCACCCTCCTACAATGAACAATCAATAGATTCATTACCTGGACACCAACCCCCCTGCCCCGTACACAACAAAAGGGCCTATCACTAACTGATCTGAAATTAGATTTTTTGTAGTTTAAATCTTTATGATACGATTCATGGCCACCCTCCTACAATGAACAATCAATAGATTCATTACCTGGACACCAACCCCCCTGCCCCGTACACAACAAAAGGGCCTATCACTAACTGATCTGAAATTAGATTTTTTTTTTTAAGTAATCTACTGAGGGTTAATCAGCACATAGTTTGTTGCAAATTAAATAAATTAACGTAGATTCTGGCCCTTGAAGCTATGTGCAGTATATGAAGGATTTATAAGTTTATTTTGAAGAGTAAACCTCTCTTTTCTTTTTATTCCACTAGAAATAGAATCAATGCCTATTAATTTTGGTACCATTTAGAGTTATAGCTTCGGTTTTTTTTGCTTCCATTGCAGGTAATTATGAAGTTTCAAGCTCACCGCTAGTGGGGATTATGTGCAGATTTTGCTTTTTGATTCTCATCGATGAACAATGTCGTATTTTTCTCGTTTGGAATATTTTGGGGGTTGTTATTGTAAAAATTAACAATTTTGGTAAGATATGTTAGTTTTACATGCTTGTAATTTTAATGTTGTTGGAGTTACTCTTGAGTGATATCTGTAATGATTATTTTGAAGTGAGCATTTGAAAATGGGAAAAATTGGATATAAATCGAACGTTTTCATTTGGAACTGCTTGATTTCTGGGTATGCTGAATTGGGCTTGATTTCAGAATTATAGCTTCGGTTTTTTGTTGCTTCCATTGCAGGTAATTATGAAGTTTCAAGCTCACCGCTAGTGAGGCTGTGGCTTTGTATCACCAGATGGAAGAAGATGGCATTCCTCCTGACAGATTTACTTTTTCCTCGAGTTCTAAAAGCTTGTGCCGGTATCAGGTCAGTTCCTGTAGGCCAGGATATGCACAGGCATGTAGTAAGGTCTGGTTTTGGAAATGGCGTATATACACAGCCATGTAGGAGCAGATGTGAAATTTCCACGAGTCGGAGTCGGATGGATTGTGTATTTGTGTGTCATCTTTCGAGTTTAAGCCTACATTTTTTTTTTATAAATTAATAAGGAAAAAAATACTTAGTTTTATTGTGTTTTGGCAGGTTGAGCAGGATGAAGATATAAAAAATACTTAGTTTTATTGTATTTTTTTCCTTATTAATTTATAAAAAAAATGTGATGTGAAATTATGCACACTAGAAATTGCGATTTTGACTCGAGTTAGTTTGGATTAGATTAAACAACTGGCATGTTTTTGGAAGGCTTTCTGGATTCTTTTTTTCTTTCTAGGCAGAGTTGTTCAATTTGAAGAAACATTTTTTTTCTTTGGACTGTTTCGTGTAGAACCATGATAGATCTTTGGTTTCTATTCACAAGATGTTGCAGCGGGATTCATTTTTCAGGGAAAACTATTATCTACTACAAGTAATGCATAATGGTACCTTAACAAAAGACTATTTTACAGCCCGCGAAAATGAGTAGAATTTTGTATCCTGGTAAGTGATAACATTATTGCTCTTAAGTTTCTACTGGCACCTTAAATAAGTCCTCATATAACCAAAATCACTTACATCTCGTGTTTTTGGCTTACTAATTAAGAAGACATGCATTTTCTCAAAAGCTTCTGTTATGGTGTGTGAGAACTGAAAGTACCAACTACAATACGGCACTCAATATACAATGAAACTTTATAGAACGCGTTAGAAGTTTGACAGTCCAATTAATTTTGCTACAATTTTGTGGAAGAAAACAAAAAATTGATATCCACTTGACATAAAAAAAATCGACTTGTCATTCCACCATAACAGGTTTATATGTAATGCATAGAATCTTACCATCATGGTCACAAACTGTTGCATATCTACTATTTCCAAGGGAGGATTTCTACAAAAGTTCTCAGTTTGAATTCTGAGGCACGCCCAAAAACACAACAACTACAAATTAGAGATGAAATGGAAACAAGCTAAAAATTTTATAAGAAAAAAGTAGACTGGTTTCAGCTAAAAAAATTCATCACTGATTGGCGTTGCTTTCCCCTCTCTCTCGCCCAATCCGAAAAATTATTAACCACGAATTTATAAAGAATCTAATGAGACCGACTAAATTCTTCACCCAATGCAAAATTATTAACCACGAATTTATAAGACCTTCTCCAAAATATATATATATATATATATTCCTTTTATGTCTTTATTTATGAAAAATTAACTGCTCGTTAAACATGATTCACACATGACAGGAGCAAATAGCCAAAAGCATAATGAAAACTTATTATATATTAAAGTATTAAGGACGATTAATGCAAATATATATACACAGGACTGGTAGATTACGGTTGAGGGCTACTTAAGGTTAACATTATGGTACAGGATTGCGGAATTACTCGATTATACGAGGAGGTTGTATAATATAAATTAATGTATTATATATGGGATATCTAGGGTGCGTTTGGATAGGTGTGGGAAGAAGGGAAGAAGGAAAGAAGTGGGAAGAATTATTGGAAAGTGTGTAATTTTATGAAGAGTTTAGATTGTTTATAATTTTTTTTCTTCTTCTTCCTTCTTCTTCTTCTTTCTTCCAACGATCCAAACGCACCCTATAAGCTGCTATTGATTTATAACAGTTGGTTCAAATATTTGAAATTTTGAAACACCTCGCACACATATATAACGATTAACGAAGCTTCTGGCTAGCATCATACCCGCAAAACCGTGTTCCATATCATCATTGGAATATAAGTTGTCGACCACAAAAATAAAAAAAGAATATCTATTCAATGATAGGGACCCATTTCGTTTTGGTTGCTTCCCCAAAGAGGCATAGGCATGTTTTAATAGAGAACAAAAAACAAGTTGCGTCATAAGATTCTTCACAGAAAAATATTCACTCCCAAATAACATTTCTTCAAAATCCAAGAGACCATACATAATCCAGGTCAAAAAAAAAAAAAAAATCAATTACCAACCAACAATGTATGAAAGCTAGGTACACGACTAATATATTGTTTGCCACTTGGTACCTAAGCTATATTTTTTTTTATGAGAAGCCCATAGGCAAATGCATTGAAAAAACAGTAAAATTACAACGAAAGTTTCAACATCGTAACGAATTAGAACTGGTACCTAAGCTATATGGTTATCGACCTTTTTGACACGGAGATGGTAGATGGAGCCACTAGGAGTCTAGGAATGGGAAGGTACAGAGTTGACCGTATTAGTCCAAAATCAGGATTGGTATAACTATAACCAGCGCAAGTCGCACCAATACAACACAGTTAAAAACTAAAAGGGCGCCACCTACCAGTTACCAACACAGTACAGAACGAAACCACATTGAAATATTTGATTATAAATAATCTATAAACAAATCATTTTTGCTTCTGTTTGTTAATATACAAGCAGAGCAAATACCAAACTGACAGATATCTAGGGCTCCGTTTGGATGAGGTGTGGGAAGAAGGAAAGAAGGGAAGAAATATTGAGAAGGGTGTAACTTTGTGAAGAGTTTGGATTGTTTAATAATAAATTTCTTCCCCCACTTTCCTTATTCTCTTCTTCCCATCCAATCCAAACACAGCCTAGAACCCAAAATTGAAGATTTCTTACATCACATATCTTGAATCAAGTTACAACTAGTGCACCAATTCAAATTATTAACCACAACTAAACAAAATCGTTCTACACCCTCCAACAAAATAAACTGTTTTTCAAACATGATTCACACGAGACATGAGCAAATAAATATACAATACATGATAAAGTATTAATATTACAGCTTTTAAAATAACAGTTCTTCAAAATCTGAGAAAGCATACCAATTCATCTATAGATGAAGAATATATGAAGTAGCAACCAAACCTTTAACCGACTAAATAAAGGATTAGTAAAAGCTAGGTATACGGCTAAAGTTATTTCACATTGATTGCCCTTGCAATAGTTTCAGTACAGGATTGGTACCAAAGCTATTTGACACCGTACTGGTATGGGAAGCAAAGGTACAAATAGACGGAAAAATGAAAAAAAGAACCGTTTTACCAACAAAGTAAAGGAAAATACAGAGAGAAAAAACACATCAAATTGTTTTGATATACTTGTTTATACCAGCATCAGCATAGCATATAACCCAACATTGAATATAGTCGTAGTAAATCATACAAAATTACCATTAGTGCCTCAGTTGTTGGACGTTACAATAAGTCATTATTAATAATATAATTTTGAACTCAGTACGCAAAAGTGCAAAAAGAAGAAAGAAAAAGGCCACCCAATTTTACTCACAAACTCATTTTATTGATCCAATAATATTATCAGAACATGTCCTGGGTTTCTTAGCTCAGACCAAGGACTAGTACATAAGCAACTTGTAGTAGCAACAAATGACAGGAACATTACAACAACAGTTAACAGCAGTAAAAGTAAAACCAACCTAAACTCCAGAATCCAGACGACAACAAAGCTACCCACCTTAAAGCTGCAAAAAGTAGAAACTATTCACTCGTAATCTAATTTAAGTAGCAACAAAGCAACTACTTTCTTTCTTGCCACCTGACAAAGAAAAACGTAAAGAGCTTATATATTTGTATGCGACTTATGTGCAGATGAATGAAAGAAGACGCAACAAGAAGCAAGCAATTTTGGTGCCTAAGCCCTCCCTAGTCCCTCCCTCTAACTAGTGTAATTACCATTTTAGTGGATTCCTCTTTTGAAAAAATACGAAGAGGAATCCACACCGAATTGCGAATTGGAGACTTATCAATCTTGTCTGCTAATGCCTAATGCTGTGCATCTTCACCTCCACATATTTGCATATCAGATCTAATCTCATCTACATCAAATCAATCCAACTTGAGGAGGCCCCGCAAGGTTCGAGAAGCCACGTCATCGCTGCTTGCGTGGCCCACACTGGTGGACCTCACCAGGAAACCAGGCTTGGGCACGCACTCCGGTGCCGGCGCACTCAAGGAACAGTTCAGACCCGCATACCTCACCTCCTCCTCCTCGGACTCGGAAGGAGGAGGAGGAAGAGGAAGAGGCGGCGGCGGCATAGTGGGTTCGGGTCCGGATCCAACCCGATCCCTCTCCCTATCCCTATCGGATTGGTTCTTCTTCTTCTGTGGATGTGGAGTTTGAGTTTTTGTTTGGGATCTACGCAAGGGGGAAACGGTCTTGGTCTTGGGCTTAGGAAGAGGAGGCGGCGGCGTTGTCAACGACTGAGACTGGAAGGCCTCCCCACGCCTGAGAAGCCTGAAGCCGTCCTGTACGGGAGAGGTGGACAGAGGAGGAGTAGAAGGAGGAGAGGCGGAGGGAGAAGAAGAAGAAGAGGATTTGCGATTGGAATTAGGGTTTGGTCGACCATGTTTGGTTTTAGGGTTCGGGGAAGGGGAAGAGGAAGAGGCGGCTTGGTTGGTTCGAACGGCGCGGGACCTTCTCCTGTTGGGGTTGGGGAAGAGTTTCTGACTTGGAGTTTGAGGAGACAAGGTGAAGGAGTGGAACCCGTTAAGGCAGTCTTGTGGTCTCAGAATCTCTGTCGCCATGGCCACGAGGTGCGAAGAGAGAGAGAGAGAGAGAGAATTATATGTGAAGATTAAAATTAGAACAAGGGGCCGTTTATAAAGGGAAGGATGCGGTTGGGTTATTGGGTTCTCTGTGGCGGTGCAACCCGTTAAGGCGGTTTCTCAATTCGGTTTCTTTTTGCTTTTGGTTTCCCAATTCAACTGTTTTTTTCTTTTTGCAAATCATTGCCCGTAACACAACACAACACAACAGGATTACTATGTAAAACGGTTGCTGAAACAACTGCTGTCAATTGTGATTCGAATTCAAATCGACTCATCCACTACGTCGCTACGGAGTAAACACTTTTTCATCTTTTGTATTTGGAAAGTACAAATTTATGTTACATTATTAACTCATTTATTAGCAAAATTATAAATATACAACTTCACTAAAATAATCTTCACTATTTTTCATTTGTTTTTAATAGTATAAGCATTTTTTTTCAGTTAAAAGTATGTCGTTATTATCATTTCACTTTTTTCTTTCCTTTTTTCAGACTAATGTTTCCCTATTAATACTTTTTATAGTTTAAAAAATAAGGTAATGTTAATCAAGTTATGTATTTTTTATGTTATCTGAAAGTCGTTATCATTTTTTTTTCCAAAAAAATAAAAACACTATCTTGTTTATAACAATAAAATAAATAATGTATCTTCTGGTTTTAATAAAATTATGAGAGATTATACTTAGCATAATACAGCCTTTTACGAGAGCAAAAAAAAAATGATTGTGTCATTACAATACTTGGTATTAAAAACATTTTTTTAAAATAGATCCTCGACTTTATCCTCCATCAATGATAAATCACTTCACTCTGAAAAATTTTGCTTGCTTTCTTTGAAACTAATATTTTCTCTAAATTGGATAATTATCTCCATTTTTAAGTTAATTTTGTAAACAGAGTATAAGTCATTTTTATTTTTATTATTTAATTGGAAATTTACATAATTTCGTATATAGCTTATAAATGTAAAGTTTTAAACTTTTGAAGAAGTCCATGTAGTTATACGAAGCAAATTTTATAAATTTAATTTATAGTGCAGACAACAATATAATTGTATTTGAAAATAAAATCTGCCCTCTTTTATTATCAGATAAATTAAAGCTGAATAGTACCAGTCAAAACAAATTGAACAGAAGAAGATAAAATTGTTTGACCTCTTCTAGTATTATACTTTGACCAATCCTACAACTACAAGGTATTAATAAATTCGTATGAAGACTCGTGGAACCGTAATTGGATCCGGAGAATCCGACCCGATAAAACCAAGAGAATTGGCAATTGCCGTATCGTACAGGATTTACACGAGGCGGTGCTTTAGTTTACACTGTCAAAGCAATTTTAAATATTCCCCACTCGCTTTGATTTTTTAAAAGCGTGATTATAATTTAATATTAATATTAATATAAATAAATACAACGAACCACTCGCGCACGCAATTATTGACGGGGTTTGGGTTCAGACCCCCACAACTTTCACCCTCAACCTCAACCTCAACTTTCCATGATATAACAAAACTGCCACGAAGTAGGCCCCACGCACGTGGGAGGAACGACTGATAAGACCCCATGGAAAGAAATCTCGAGTGGCGATAGTTGTAATATTTTGGAAGTTGCAGGGTATTTAGTGTAAGCGAAGTAGCCAGGAATGCGTGGAAACGTGTCTCAAGGATGAGACCCTGGGGGCCAGTCAATGAGGGACCATAGTCGTCTCGTTTTGATCTTTAAAAACTATACTTATACAATCTTTTCTGTAGCGATAAAATGCATATTTTAGATATCACCCGTTATACAAAGGCTACTAATAGTGGAACTTTGGAAGTGGCCATAAATCAGGGTACGAGTGAATGACGTGGCAACGAAAGCCGAAGGGGTCGGTTTGGGGAGGGTATCCTGCCAACCTTTTGAGGTTGGTAGAGGGCCAACTCTTGATCCGAGCCGTTTGATCTAATCTCAACGGTTAAGATTTTTCGGGCCTATCAATCTCAGTTACATGCACGGGGCTCCCTTAACCATTGAGATTAGATCTAACGGTTTAGATCGGAAGTTGTCACTCTACCAACCTTAAAAGGTCGGTAGAGGATGTGATTCCGTCGGTTTGGGCCAAACTTCAAAGGCGGATGGTTTCCTAGGCGCCACGTTTTAATCATTGGATGGACTTGTTCCTTGTGCACCATGAGAGCGTTGGCCACACTCCACAGGTCTTGGCGTTTGATCCGTTTTGATGTTTGTTCGCTGGAGAACCAGCACATGATTGATTTACTGCGCCCGGTTGGTTACCGACTGAAAGCTACGTGCACCTCAAGTTAATGGTCCATTGGTCACTAAAAAAAAGAGAAAAAAAAAATCTCAAGTTAACGTTTATCTGACTATGATGTTGATTTGATTTTTCTAGATGGTATTATTGATTTGATTTTTCCAATGACTCCACAAAAATTACAAATTCTCTTAACTCTCTCATAAACAAAATACACATCCTTGGTACTATTGTCTGGAAGCCACCAGAATACTATCAATCCCCAAACGCACCCTGACTCTGGTGTATCTACGACCAGCAGCAGCAGAAGGGATTAAAGGGGGTGTAACGACCCCAATTCCTAAGGGTCTGCTCCAGAAGGGATTAACAGAGGAGGGTGAAGGAGAAGGTAACTGACCAAACTCTGCCCAAGCCAGTTAACCTGCTCCAAGATCAAAAATTTGAAAGGAAACCAAAGAGAATGGGGAGGAATGGAGGTGAACCCCTCTATAAAAATGTGAAGAAAAGAGTAAACAAGATTACTTCCAAATTTGAGGTATATCTCTCTTTTCTCCCTTACACTCCCTTTCCTTACTCTTCCTCTTCCCTCTTGTTTCTGGAGCAGACCCTAAGAGGAGTTGTTGGACAGTGCAGAAAGTAATTCTGGATCTACATAGTGTAACTGAACCCAAGTGCAAAAGTGAGTGACATCTTGTTCGGTTGCCTGACCTGCTATGATTATATCATTGAAGACTGTCCAAGGGGCTCCATCCAACACAGTAAGCATATCTTTTTGGTTCTGAAACTCCACCAAGTAAAGGCCTCTTCCCTTACAGGTGAACTTGTGCTGGCCAGAGAGCTTCCAAGCTCTAAGGAGGTGCTGAAAGAGATCATTAACAGACGGTAGTCGCTGTGCAACCACCTTAATGAGTACACAGTGGGTCCAGATACGATGGTGAGGCTGAGGTTGTGCTACTGCCACCTGTGTAGTGGTGGAGTGGGGTGCAGTTAGTAGCCGAACAATAAACTCAATATTTTAAATAAATAATATCAAATAAAATATATAGATAAAGTAGAACATTTAGATAATACTTTAGATTATAACAAAAATCATGAAATCTTCTCTCATATCAATTGAATTAAAAAATCTATACAATAAATTATAAATTATAATATAATATAGAGTGTAAATTAATTTTTCATTAACATAAATAAATTTGGACGAAGATTGAAACTAATAACATATTTTGGGATATATATTAATAGCATGATTATATATACATATTAGTTGTAAAATTTTACTCGTTAGATAATACATATGAAATAATCCTTACCCATATCCGTACTCGATAAGTTAATGAAATTTTTTTTATCCATATCCATACTTGTTAGTTTAACAAAAATAAAATCTTATTCATACTGGCTTTATCGAATACTGTACCTACGAAATCAATGAAAAGCGGCGGCAGTATCAAATCCTAGCAAAAACACAGTGAATTATATGAATTGAGTAGTGATTTAGGTGCATAGTCCGACCGAAATGTATATATAAATGCATGATATCAGCAACTGTGGGATGTGTCTGCACATTGCAGCCTGGATTTAATTGGCGTAATAATGTTGTAGACTTGTAGTCTCATTAGAGATGGGAAGTGCTTTGGGCAACCGGTTTTCTACTTGGAGCAACATAATTTTTTTTGAAGTGACCAAATTGTCCTTCTAAATTTAGTAAATTATCATGCATTTCTCGGCTGGATCTTGCTAAAGATGGAATCATTTAATCTTTTTTGGAAGTACAAAATCATACCAATGCTAAAAAAAATGTTCTTTCAATATATGTTATTATTTTGGTTTCTTGAATGTTTATTATACAAATTAATGAAATCATATGTGATTTTTGTTAAAAAAAAATACATTTTGCTTTTAACGGGAGACCTAAGGAATTAAATTGGATAATAAATCTTCACTCATGCTAGGGGTAGTTTAGACATTTTGAAAATACACATGTTGCTTCAAATAAAAAATCGGTTGCCCAAAACACCACCCATTAGAGATCATTGGTCTACCAGAATAAATTTTGTTCCAATTGTTGTCACCTACAAAGGCAACCAACCAACCGAAAAAATACCAATCTTTAATACTTTTGTTATTCCTATCTCCCACGGTCCCACCTTTGGCTTTGTGGCTTCGTCCATCTTTGCAAGCGGCAGAAAAGAAAATGAGCAAAATTCAGTGTCACGAGTTTTTAGTGCCACAAATTTTACAATTTTTTTTTATTAATATTAAAAATTTGAAATTTAATTTTCGAATCTAAACCGTTGATCTTATTCAATTTTACGAGTGATGCATTTTTATTTAATTTTTATAAATTTTCGAATTTATTTGATATTCGATCAAGAGGCTAACACATGAACGTATTAAAATTAATCTGTTATAATTAACAAGATTCGTTCATTTTTTTGACCTCTTGATCGAATATCAAATAAACTTCAAAATTTATAAAAATTATTTAGAAATGCATCACTCGTAAGATTGAACAAGATCAACGGTTTAGATTCGAAAATTAAATATTAAAATTTTGAAATATTTAATATAGGATACTAAACTTGTTCTTTAAAAAAAATGACGGTAAAAGAGTAAAGGCGCAAATGACATGAGTGGACTTGTGTTGTGCACTTGTATAGTTGTATTGTGTGTTTGTTGAATGTTGAAGCAACGTGTCCCGACGGAAATTTAGATGAGAGCGGAAGTAGAAGTGGCGCTGACATGGTTGGTCCCACCTACAGAGAGTAACTAACACTAATAATAAACTTGAAAGACCAGGAGCAGGAAAATAAGAAAGAAAAGGCATTGCGCATTGGCATTTGGCAATTTGGCATGAGCTGATAGCCTGATACAGATAGCAATTACTAATTAGTTCAAGTTAATTACTAATTTGACCTGGCACTCAGTGGCAGAGAGAGAGTGAATCAGCTAATAGCCATGGACGCGGTGGCAGTGGAGAGGACGGAGATCGCCTCGGCCTCGCCTGAGCCTGAGCCTGAGACTACCAGTGAGAGATCGGCGGCGGCGGGGTGGGTGTACCACTTGGGCGTGAACTCGATCGGGCACCAGTTCTGCCATCTCCGCTACCTCCTCCTCCGCGGCAACTGCTTGTTCATGTACAAGCGCGATCCCCACGACAATCCCACTGCAATCCTGCCTATACGGAAAGGTCTCATTACTCATACGCTGATGCTGCAAGACCTCGGCCGCCGAAAACTCACTGCCGGCACCGGCACCGGGGTAAGGGTCATTTACTCAGTCTCCTTAATTATTCCTTATCCACCCTTAATTTTTCTAATCTACTCATTTTCTGCTTCTCAGGATCTTTATGTCCTCGCCTTTTACAATAGGCTCGATGGAGCAAAGAAAGGAGAGGTTATTCTCCCTTCATTTCAACTTTTCTACTTCTTTTACATCTTTCCCTTCTTACGTTACTTTTGTTTTTTCATCTCTTTCCTAGATTGCTTGTGCAACCCCCGCCGAGGTGCGCAAATGGTACGACGCCTTCCACCAAGCCAAGCACCAAGTATGTTATATACACTTCTATTCCTACCTACTATACTTATAATTAATATTCACATATACTCAACTAATGATACCAACTATTCATCTCTTCCTTCCTTAAGCTGTTTCATTTTATTTTATCAGGCTGAATATGATCTCACCAGTGGAACTGGTCGGCATAGGAGACTCAACACTGACGATGAGTGAGCAAATTCATTTTCATTTAAGTCTGCCAAATGAAATTATCCAATACCATCCTGCTACCAGATCTGGCTGGTGGAATCCTAAGCCATATGATAGGATGTATTAGTCCTTTCTCTTTGAATCCATTATTATTATTATTATTAATACCTCAATCCAACACCATGAACCTGCCAAACCAAAGCGAACAAAATCTACCTGTCCAGCACCCTAGCAGTATAATATATCGATCAAGTATTCAGTCGCTAAAATGACAAATCTTGGATGTTGATAATATTACAAAATGTCATATGCAGGATAAACCTGGAGGTACGCCGTCCTAGGGTTAGAAGATATGCACAGCATGGCCTTCAAAAGCTTGTGAAAATAGGAAAAGGTCATTCACATTTTCGAACTACTTAAACAAGTCAAAATCAATTTCATATTTTCTGATTTTCTCAAAATGCATAACCAGCTTTGTTCAAGCTTCTTACTTATTTCTTCTCTCTTTGAATTTCGATTTACTGGGAACTGCAGGCCCAGAGATGCTACTTCGTCAGGCTTCTAAAATTGGGAATAACAATGTATTAAGTGCAAATATTGATGATGAAACTGGAGATGCACTTGAAGCACATGATTGGAGATGTGTTCGAACTATCAATGGTATCTTTTATTAGTTGTAGTTAAAACATTACTAAAAGATGAGTACATTTGCAAGTAAGATGAATTAAATTGGAAATTTTAATAAAGAGAAAAAAAAAGTGCCAATTAGCACAACAGTGTATCATTTTGCATTCTTTCTGAGCCATATGATGAACCTATGCTCTCTGGTTATCAGTTTAAAATTTTGTTTTTTTAACTGTAAAGTAGCATAGCTATACAATAAGAAGAAAAATAAAATGTTAGACTGTTGTTCATTGTCACATGTTATCTGTAACAAAAAGAACCACATATTCACAAGAAATATCAGAGTATACCATCATGGATGTGCTTTTCACATCATCTCTGATATTTTTTGATAAATAACTTATAAATCTGTTTAACTGATATTTAGGTATTAGAATTTTTGAGGATGCTGCTAATTCCAAGGTACATACTATTCTGACTTGTTTATTGTTAAAATTTACTTTTTGCAAGAAAGAATTTTCGATCTTTGTGCATCTAATAAGTTTTAAGCACCATATTAAGTGCTGACTGTTATGTATGTTTTTTGCCACTTTTTTGTTGTGTGGCTACTTATTTGAACTAGGCCTATATGCAGGTCTTATTCAATAAGCATTAAAGGGTAAACTGAACCCTGGTAGATGTAGTGAGTTGAGCGGCTTAGATCATGTGTAGACCAAAATAACAGAGAGCTTTAAAAAATTCTGGTTCTATCTTGTAGGGTGGAAAAGGAATTCTCTTGAAATCTGTTGGGGTTGTAAATGCAAGTGTCGATTCTGTATTTGAGATGGTATTTAGCTTGGATAAACGCAACCGTTATGAGTAAGCTTCATTTGCAGATAGTTTAAACCTGTTAGTTCACGCATGGTTGTAATCAACCTTCTAAACTTTTACATTTTTGAAATTTTTGTTAGTTTTCTTGGTTGTGTCTATAGTTGCGGTAATGTATTATAGAGTAAATAGTTGACCAGTGTGCTAGTTTCTTGGTTTATGAGAGATTTTTTGGCGAGTTGAACTGAAGTTCTCAATCTGATGCCATGAAACTTAATCAGATTTTAAATGCTTAAGTTGGAAGTGAAACATGCTTGTGTTATAGATACTAATCATAATCTAAAGTCTAAAGTCTAAGCCTTTTATCCCAAACAAGTTGAGGTAGGCTAGAAATGACACTCCGACCCTGGTCATTTCTTGTATATATGGCTGAATTTTTACGCTGGCTCGCCAAGCCTATCGCAAGCATGCGGGCTTGAACCCTGGATCTCATAATATAACTACTTATTTAATTTGTTTTGTCTTATAGCTGGGATATTTTGACTGGAGATTTGGAGCTGTTGGAAGCAAAAGATGGACACTGTGACATTGTCTACGGGAAGTATGAGCCCAAGTACCTAAGTTGGTCAGTAAATCTTTTTTGCTTTCAGTGTGAAATTGACAGACAGATGCTAATGACAGGTAGATTCTAAATGAATAATTGAAGAGAAATTTCAGGTGGAATTCCAAAATTGACTTTGTATTTTCTAGACAGTGGTTCCAGGGACAAGATGGAAATTATAGTAAGTAGTTCCTTCCTATCTTTTTTCATAAATATGGCTGCCTTAGAAGAATTCTCTCTCTCTAAACGGGATATCTTTGTGTGTATGTGCGTGACTGCGGGTCTCCTCCAGCCATTCTGCAAATTCCTACCACACACAAGAAAAAGCCTAGCAAATCTGGATATCAGCGTAAAAAGATCAATCGTAAGTCTTTAGTCTTTTAGGTTATTTGTTTGACTTTTTGACCTTTAAATTAGGATTATGTTTTTAAATTTACAAATTGATTTTTTGGTTCAGCTTCAATATGGGAAATTGGAAAGTTGGCCTCCTTAGGCCATGTTGCAAAATGCCTTGTGACCCAAATGGTAGAGGTGCAACCCAGTTTTTGGGACAGATGGAAGGGAAGTCAATTGGAGAAATTTGAAAAATCCATCCCATTTTCATTGCTTTGTCAAGTAGCTTGTAAGTTCAGCTACTTAAAAACACTTCCATGATATTTTTTTTGTATTGTAAAGAAGTTATTCATTACCTCACCAACCATTTGTTAAGAATGAAGTGAGCTCCATCTCTCCTTGGATAATCAACTGAGATTCAAGTAACCTTAGTAAAGCAATGGCAATACTGGTGGTTGGTTAGCCTGAAATTCTGAGAAAATTTTGTTGTTTGTTTCTTGGTTCTGATTGCATAGCACAAAATAATAGTTTTTTTTTTTGCTCCCAACACATGAATACAAGTACCAAAACCCTCCATCATAAGTGCAAACAAATAAAATAAATAAAATAAATGAAAAGATAAAAATGATAGCTACAATATTGGAACCATGCCAACCAGGGAAGATTACTATCACTTCTAATTGATACCTATGCAAACCCTCGAGTCTGAACTGGCAAATGGAGCATCACATAGTTTTTAAGCTCATAATCTCACATGTCCTGAGATTTCATTTGTGGTTTTTAAGCTCATAATCCCATATTTCCTGAGGTTCAATTTGCTTGATTCCACCACACAGGTCTACGTGAGTATTTTGCAGCCAACCCTGCTCTCATGTCAGAGTCTCCCTCAGCCATTATGCAGCCAAAGCTCTTAGTACCTTCTTCAGTAAATTCTGATGCTGAAGATCAAGATACTAATGATGAGTTTTATGATGCAATCGCAATTGCCGAAGATGAAGATAGTGATGACGATAATGATGATTTTGCTGATGCTGACGCTGACAAGGTTAATGCGATTTAGCATAGTCATTATATTTATTATATTTGGCCTTTTTTTGGCACTGGCCATTTTTCTCTTTTAACATGTGAGCACAATACTTTAGGGCTATTTGCATGGAAAAGACCAAAATAATTCAGTGTAGTTTTCACTGTGCTTTCAGAAACATAAATAGGGTATTATTTGTTTAGAAGTGATTTAATTATCAAACCTCTTCATATTAGAAGCAATTTCATTAAGCAGCCCAGCCCAATGAGTAAGGTAGGCATAATATTGGATTTCTCACAAATCTGAAATAGCTCGAAGAGGTAAAACTTGAAGAGGAACAACTCAACAAATGCAATTAAAATTTTCAAGTCAAGCAAAAGATGGCTACATGGGCTTTTTCTTTTTTGTTTTCTGTCTTTTGTTCACCAACCACATGACTTAGGAATAATTTCCTTTGATTGTTTTCAGGGAGGAAAAGTGAAGCTGAAAAATGTATCCTGGGCAATTGCAAGCTTAGCTTTGAAACGTAGTAAAGGTGATTTTAATTACCTTCACTAAACCCTTGCCTATTTTCTTTTGTTCTCTCTTGGTCCCTTTGATATTTTAGTATAATTATTGGAATATTCTTTGTAAAAGCAGCTTCAGTAGCGGATATTGAACTCAGTGGGGCATCGCCTCCCGTTTTGATTGATTGGAGCCAGTTAAATGGTTCATTAAGGCAAGCTAAAAGTGAACAAGATTCCAATTGCTGGTCAAGCCCAAGTGGAGATGGTTTCATGATAAGAGGCAAAACCTACCTAACAGATCGCTCTAAGGTTTGTTGGTTGTCAGCACGTAGTTATTATCTTATTTTTATCATAGTTCATTTTAGGGCTTTGCAGAAATTAGTACCACATGGTGAACTTTCACGATTGGTTCAGCCATATCTGCAGCAGCATCAGTTCTGCTATGCTGATGCTCATGTTTATTTTCATGGTAGTATTGACACACAAATGCTTCAATGATGCGTAGCTGAAGTGCAAATAGGTTTAGTTGCACAAGAGTCTAATCTTAGGAAGCAAGTACTTGGCCTTACCAGTGTTTATCTGATAATGTACCTTACTAGTAATTGTATGCTGAAAGTGGCTATTGCTGCACAAAAGCTAATGGTGTGTCTTTTATTGGTAACACTATCCAATTGTTTTATGTTTTGTTCATTATTGTGTTTTAGATTGCGGGAGGAGATCCTCTATTGAAGCTTGTTGCTGTCGATTGGCTCAAGGCTGAACATCGCATTGATGCAGTTGCGCTTAACCCTAAATGCCTTGTCCAGGTAGGAAACTATGAACTGTATGCTTTAGACCATGGCGTGATATTAAATTACTTTGAAGGCAATATTCATTGAAATTCTTTAAATTGTACTTTTAACAGACTGTAGCTGGGAAGAAGATCCCTTTTATCCTTGTAGTGAACTTACAGGTGTACATTATAATATTGCAAAATTTATTTCGTTCCATCTAAGGATTCTTTCATATAAAACAAATTTCTTTCTCGTCCTTCTCCTTTATGAATCACAGATTCCAGCATCACCGAACTACAGCTTAGTAGCTTACTATGTCTCAGAGAGGCCTGTAAACAAAGAATCTTTACTTGGTCGGTTTGTTGAGGGACCTGATGTTTTTAGAGATTCCCGATTCAAACTCATACCAAGTATTGTCGAGGTGCACTATGGAAACTTTTTAAAATTTTGTTGTGTTTATTTATTTTTTGTCAAAATATAAATATCAGGAGATGTATAACCTAACAGAATGGATCTCTCTGTGACCAGTCTTGGTGGAATTGGACATAACTTCTGTTTGGGTAAAATTGGCAAAGATGGCTTTACAAAATTTGGATCAGAAAATGCAAGAAAAATGAAAAATTAGTCAACCAAATAATGATCACAGTCGAACATGTCCATGTGAATATTGAGGTTGATTTAATCTATTGGTCAACATGTCTCCTTGATTATGTGCATATAATACATCATAAATTTAATAGATTAGACTGTAGGTGCAACAATTAAAATACAATTTAGATATAAACCTGAATCTACTTTAGCTATGAATAAGAGATGTAAAAGATTAGACTCCTGTATAGATGATTAGTTTGATTTTCATATTTAAGTTTCTTTTTACTATTTTGAATAATTGGATTTACTTCTACATGCTGAAACTTTGGGTTTGATTTGCAAGTCCTACATAAAATTGCATATTATTAATTGGAATAAATTGAAAAACTTTCCAGGGCTATTGGATGGTGAAACGTGCAGTTGGTACAAAAGCTTGCCTTTTAGGGAAAGCAGTTACATGCAGATACCTGCGCCAAGACAACTTCTTAGAGGTAATTCAATGCCTGATGCTTTGTCTAAGCTGATTCCAGTCAATTCTTATGACACAATTAAAAGACTGGGCATTCTTCTACAGAAATGAACCAAGATCTATGGAGAAAATTTAACATTTTGACCAAGGACGTGCAGCGTTATTATTTCACAAGTGTTCTCATCTTTTATGTTTAAATTAACTTCCTATTGCCATATTTTTGTGCAAATCATGTTAATAATGAGGGGTGAAACCTATGCTGTCAATATTTGTGCCTATTTCAGTATGCAACCAATATTATTTGTACTGTTGTTGGTTTCTTTTTGCAGATAGATGTTGACATAGGTTCATCATCTGTTGCGAGGAGTATAATCAGTTTAGTTCTTGGATATATCACGGGAATTGTTGTGGATCTTGCGATTCTCATTGAGGTTTGCCTTTATTTCTTATTTTAGTTTCTTAAATATAAAATTGTTATGAGTAGCACGCAATGGTGATCAAATGAGCAGTTTCTTCATTATCATGAATTTCCATTATATAGATGGTGAACCTCGTATTAAATAAGAAGAGTTTTGTCAGGGTAAGGACCAGTAATTTTCCTACAAATTATACTTTTCAGGGCAAGGACGAGAAAGAATTACCAGAATATATCCTTGGTACGGTTCGGTTGAACCGGGTGAGACTTGACTCGGCTGTTCCACTTTAAAAATACTTGCTAAACTTTTTGGGTGAATAATTTTTGTAAATACATCTTTATAATTGATTTATAATCAATTTAAAAGATGCATCTTACATGTAACATTTTAATTGTGTACCTAATGTGAGTTCAAGTATGATTACACCAAAGAACTATATCCGCGACAAGGCTTTGTTAAGAAAAGTAAAATATGAAATTTTTATCCTTCTTTTGCCCGAAAGCGTTGAGAAATGGACTGCCGTGGCATGTAGATTAGTAATTCAATTTTTTTTCCTTCCTTTTTTTAATTTAACTTGCCTAGGATTCGCTTAATTCGAAAATACGTTCAGGGCAAATTCAAAAACTAAATTTCAAACTCACATTCGTATTACCTTAACGGATTTTAAGAAAACATACCCTCTTGTCTTAACCACACATTGATATTTATTTTGAGAAATGATAACTGCTATTTGCAATTTTACCATCATTTGAATAAAGTGAACATATAAAATAGACAAAATGAACATATAGAAAGTCAAAGTGAACACATACAAAAAAGTTGTCATCCCTTGTTCAGTTTTTATATGCTTATTAATTTATTTTTATAGAACTTATTTATTTATATATTTTTACTTTGATCATTTATATGTTTACCTTATCTATTTTTACTTATTATATTCGAGCAATTCCATCACTCATAACTCATTACAAAAGAAACCAACTCTCTCTCTTACAAACAAATTAAACCATAGCTATCATCAAGAAGTAATTTCTTTAATTTTAGCTGCCCAAATCTACAGTACAGTACTAATATATATCCTTCGTCCATCAATCCTAGCCGTCCAATGCTAGACATCATGTTCGTTGGATTGGCGATTCCAGAGAGTTCTTCAATCGGCCATTAATATTGTCTTCTCAGCGCCTCTCTCAAAGTCTCGATTCTTCTCCCACCAGGCCACCACCAGACACAGGAAGAGGAGAGAGAGTTTGCACCAGGCCATTAATATTGTCTTCTCATCGCGCGTGTCTGCTTCCATTTGCTTGCCAGTTTAGAGCTTCGGCATCTCGGAAGCCTTGAGAAAGGTTTACCGTTTTAGGGGTGCTATGGGTTTGTACGAACCGTGGGTTCTATTTTCTCGAAAGTTTAAATAGTGGATGACAAATTTGTTGCGGACAAGATAATATTATAGCGGATAGCTGATATGAGTCATTTAGCGGTCGGGCGGTAGCTACCGGACCATTGTGATATGCACACATAATTAAGTATATTTTGAAGATCTAATTTAGTCTAAAATAAAAAAAATTAAAATATTTTTATACAAATAATTAATATTAACTAAAATTATATTAATTTTATAGGCATGTTTTACCATAAATATAGAATTTGAAAAGCTCAAAACATAAAAGTTATTTTTTATTTTATAAGCTTTCTATACAACTTTAAATCACGTCAATCGGAGTATATATATATTTGAAAATTATATCTAAAATACTAATTCTATATTATCAAATTATAAATTGGACGCTATTTCCGTTAATGTATCACTATTTTGCTATAACTCGCTATAAGTCGTGCTATCGGACATACCGCTGAATTTATAGCAATGTAGCAGTGTATCAAATATGCCAACTATAGTGACCGCTATTTAAACCCTTGATCTTTCTTTTTGGTGAGTTCCCATCTTCTATCCTCTTGGGTATTACTTCTCGCTGTGCACCTCTATCTATTCCTCGTCTAAATTTTTCCATCCATTTTCGATTTCCTATCAGATTCGAGCTTGGTTTCTTTTCCTTCTTCCTACTTTGTAGCTTTCAAATCAATTTTGAGGCGGAGTCAGAGACGATTTTTAACGAGAAGTAGGCCCAGTCTCGAGTTACTATTACCATTAGTAGTCTTTGGGCCATTTTGGTGGGAATGGGTATTATACCATATTGATTTGTGTTATTTTTATTTAGGCTATCTATGCTTATTTGACTTGCTGTTAGATTACAATACTTGAATATTATTTTGTGTGCACAATGTGGTATGATACCATGGTTGTATTTTGATGCATGTATGTTGCATGACTTGTTATTGATTGTGGTATTGATATCATCATTATTTTCAGGATTTGGCTTTGTCGTCGTTTCTTCTCTTCTCTTTGTACAGATTTTGATAATTTCTGGTGATATCGGAGCGTTTGGATGGATTCTCGGTACTTCCCGCACACTAGATGGCTCATTCCTAGCATTGGAGGCGATTCTCAGCACCTCACTCGGTCCGAGTGGCACCTCACTCGATCCGAGTGGACTGCAGTCAGCCTATCTCTCTTCACTCGGTCCGAGTAGCATCTCACACGGTCCGAGTACACTGCAGCCGCCACAGACCCTACGAACCTCTTCTCACTCGGTCCGAGCAGATGGCCGCCATGATGAATATGGAAAGATTTTTCACATGGAAACCTGATTTTTTGGCATCTTTCCTTGCCTTGGTGTCCAAACCTTCTCTCTATGCACTTGGGGACATCCATATATACCTCTGGCATGCCTTGGAAAGGGGATTCGACCTACCATACCCTATTCCACTTTCCTAAGGCTCTATTTTCTCTCTTTTCTCTCTTTCACCATTGGGAATCATTGGAGTTTGGTTCTAGAAGACGAGATCTCGAGTTAGAACATAAAGGAGTATTTGGTTTTATTTCTTTATGATTTTATCTTGTGATTTGATGGACTTGTATTTTTACTCTTATCTACTGTTTATTGTTTGTTTTGCTACTATGTTAGGCTAGTTATCTTATGTCTTAGGATTAGGGAATTATCTTGATGTTTGGATGATGTTTATTTGACTAGTTATGTTATATTATACTTTGAGATTTGCTTATTGAGAATTATATATATTACTTGTTTTAAAGTTCTTGTTAAATCACTAATTACCTTCTAGTTGAACAACTGCATCTAATAAGTCTAAGTTAGGATAAACAAGATAGAATTGATTCAAGTAGTTGGAATAAATTGTAGATCCGAAAGATAACACCAAAATTGTAGCTTTTAGAATTGTTTAAAAGACTTCTAAATATCCTTACGAACTCCAATAAACAAGCTTAATTGATTGAACTATATACTAAAAGTTGTGAACCAATCAAATTAGTTAGGTTAGATTGTGAATCAGTATCTGTCCCAACAAGCGAAAACTGAGGTTTATAATATCTAGGTTTGACCAATAAATCATGACTTAAAGCATAATTTGGAATAACGAATCATTTAAACCCACTTTTGCCCCCTGCTCGGACCGAGTAGAGTGACAACCGTAGCTAAAACGTCAAGTTTGATGTGAAAGTGCTTAACTTGGAGTTTTTGCAGCCAAACACAAGTGCAACCTGACTCCTAGGACGCCTTAATCTCTGTTTAAAACCCAAAAGACTTTACTTTTCATGTTTTATTATTATTAGTTTGACTTATTTCATTTCAAGTCCAAAAACCAATAAAAAACATTTACTTTTAACACGCTGTTTAGTTTTATATTATTCAAAAGCTCTTATAATATTTTTGTCTAGATTTTAAGAAAGGATAAGTCCGATATTCAAAGATCTGTCTCTTGGGTTTGATCCTAAAGCTATATTCCGAACGATTAGTGAGGTTAGCTCTAGATTTATAAATTTATTTGATATTCTAGGTTTAAGCCTTCATCAGATATATATATCTTGCTTGCAAAACATGTTTCCATAAAAATTCAAATATTATGCTTTATATTAACTTGTTTATTATTATGTTATTTATATGACTCTATATCTCCAAATACTATTGAATGTTAAGGTAAAGTATTAAATTGGAACTCTACTTAATTGTGTAGTTGGCTTGATTCATGTTAACTAGTGGTGATATGATTTGTTGTATGATTTGTTGAAAATTTGTTATACATTGTGAATTTCAGAGCATGACAAAAACGTACAAAAATCAATTCTAAATTTTTGACATTTGTTAAATGGTCTTAACAAAACAATTTTTTTTAACCTAATTGGAAGTTATACAATTATTCTCTTTCTTCCTGCCGCCTGGTTTCATCATTTCTCTTACGTTCTATCTTTTCTATTACAAATTTACAACTAAGTACCGCAAGATTCACTCAAATAAAATAGAAAAAAATAACATGAAATAATAGAAAATTAAGAGTAGAAGTGAAGTAAATGAACGTACAACCTAATCTTTTTTTATTGAACTATTTTCATACAATTTTTTTTCTCATTCTATTTATTTCTAATTTTACTATATTTAGTTTAGAAATGCTACTTTAGAAACAACATAGATCGATGGAGGACTCTGTCAACCTGACTATCTTTTAATATAAAAACTTCAAATTACTGGTTCGAACTGTCCAATATAATTTTTATATTGAAATCTCATTGCTGATCAAATTTTATAATTTTATATATTTTTGTAAGTATTTTATAGGATTTTTAAAAGCTGATATTATTGAAGGATTTAGCACTAGTTTAGATTTGTGATTTTCTAAAATTATGAAAAATAGTAAAATATTTTAAAAAATTTTTAAATTCAGTTGGCAAGAATAACACAATATATAAGAATCACATTGGATGCAATATAAGAATCACGACTCGTTTGAACTAGTAAAATTGAGATATTATTAGGTTTGACAAATTCCTTCGTCCACATCGCTTTGACCGTAATATTTCTCTGCATAATGTTAAATAATGGGATAAATGGGATTGTGTGGACAAATTGTGTTTGCAAATTGCAAGCTACCTTGTTTAGTTGGGTTTTTACGATTTTTTGTGAAAAATGATTGGGCCTATATTATTTGTGTCGAGTCATATAGATCCAATTATTTATCTGAAATTTTGTAGCAATATATAATTGATGCTCATTTGTGATGATTGTTAAGTTATGCATTATTATTCCTGGTGTGTGTGACAAAAAAAATATATAAATATTATATATGGTTATGGCTGCATAACGTCTAAAACGACCACGAAAACGGTCGATTTCGTTAACCGTTTAATTTTAAAACGAAATTGATCACTCATTTGCGTTAACCGTTTCGTCTAAAATGAAACGGTCGAAATCATGAAAATACACATGGACGAAACTGTTCTAAGCTTTCGTTAACCGTTTCGTTTATAAAACGCAACAAAAAATCTTAACTGTTTCGTTTCGTTTTGGACGAAACGAAACGAAAGGACGGTCGAAATGGTGACCTTTTTCACCCCTATATATGGTGTATCGAGTTCTTAGTTGGCCTGATAGCTACTGTAACGATCTCCAAAAAAAAATATATATTATAGACTTATAGTAGATCGAGTTGAAAGAGAGATTAAGCTTTTAGATGAATTAAATCTGAAGAGATGTAAGCAAATATGTTCACCAAAACAAACAGAAGAAAAGTAAAAATCAAGCATGCACCATGGATTAAAACTAACTAAGATCTCACAGATGGAAACAATTGACAAAAAAATGGAAGGTAATTATTAAGATTGAAACTAACATATATAATTAAGTAACTTCAGAAGCCTGAGGTCCAGGCTTGAAAGTTGGAGTCGTGCAGGGCTACTCCCTGGTCGACATTGGCATTCTCTTCCTGAAAAAAGGCATTCTGTTCGAACAAGTTATCGACAAAATCATTGCTTCCATTGCTCGAAGCTTCTCGAAGGTGGAGCTCCCCGGCCCCGGGTGCAAGCATGGTCCCGGTAGTGTTAAGCCATTCGTCCTGACCCTGGCACATGAATCCATTGACACCTCCCTTAATATCTAGCATCTCGCTCGTCTTGCTGCTTTCCATGCAAAGTGGAGTCTCACTGTGCAAAAATTCTTAATTATTATTTATACATTAATTAGTTTGAATGTGGTGTTTGGTATCGTATCAGACTCTGCCTATTTGATCTAAAAGAACATTAAGCACTATCTGAAATTAAAATTTTCGTCTTACATGGGAGGTATAGATTCGGCTGGTACATCAAGAACTGTTTGATGGGCCCCGCCCATGTGAGCCCATGGGATGTCTTGTGCCGGGTTATTTATCGGGACATCGTATCCAATGCCGAATGCAGAGGGATCCCTGTTATCGACATAATCGTGAATCGAACAATCAATAGTTGCTCAATAATGCAGCTGCACATTTCTGGCACAGTACAGTAAAGATTTAATTGACCATCAAATCTGCAAATACCAAATAGGAAAAACACCATACTGAGTAGATTAATTTTACATATGAACTCACCTTTGAGGTAGCATATGATTAAGTGGAGGCATCATCTGTTGACCATCAGCCATAGTGTACCAAAATGCACCAGGTTCTTCACTTAATTGAACTGCTTGGTCCATTCCACTCTGTAAATCAAGGACCCAAGTAGCAGGTCAAAAAATCAGGAACTAACTAGAGTATTATCAGGGATAGTCATGATTAAGAGGTTGCTTTTCTTTTGGTCTCCATTTTTTGGTACGGTACCAAATGGATGGATTGAGCAGTACCGAGACTATAAATTTTAATTAGTTATTCACTGAGAATGAACTCACAAAAAAAAAAAAAAAAAAAAATTGAGAAATCAGACCCTAAAATGTACTAGTACTCGAAAGATCTAGAAGCCAAAATCATATTATAGCATACCTCGGCATTATACTGTAGGTCCATAAGGTTCTTTGCACAGTTTTCCTAGTAAAAGAAATTCATTAATTATCTGAAATCGAAAGCAATATCATCTTTTCCAAGAAAATATTCTTGGTATGCTTTTCACAATCAGAGGACATAAAAATATAGCACAAAATTACAAGGAAAAGAAAACCTTTAGAACTCGATTACGAGTAATTAAATTGTTGATTAGGTGCTCCATTTCCATTATCACATTTATGTCTTCAATCTGATCAATATTTTCCACTTGCCTGAAAAATTATGGACTACAATCTTTCAAAAAGCTTATACATGACTGAGATAACTTGAAAACAGCACTGAGCTAATAATAATATACAATAAACTTAAATTCATTACGCGAGTGGACCCAAGAAATTAAGAGCTTGAGTTATTTGGTCTTTGTAAGACATCAGTCGTTGCTTTACTTCCTGCAAAAGAACAGAAAGTCAAAAAAATGTGCTGGTATCACACTTTTAGTTAATTTGTATGTGCTGAAACAATGAGAAATGTCTATATAATGAGGTGGTTTTGGGGCCTTTTTCCAAGGTAATAACCTAAATGTTGCTATACTTATATATGCATTGAATCAATATAATCTTTGAAAATGTTACCTCAACTGGCTGGGAGCTGCAGGAGGAAGAAAAAGAATTGAATCAATAGCCATCAAATATCCAGAACACTACACCAATTTAAATAATTAGAAAGCATAACAATATCAAATTAAACTGACCCTTGATCAGCGAGTTGTTCAATATCAACCTCGTGGTCTACTTTCTTAAATGTTTTCTTCAAAGCCTGTTTAGGAAGAATAGACTTAATTAGACATTAAGAGTTTACGATAACAATTTAAACTAAATGACTGGCAAATAACAATGTGACAAATAAATAAATTACAGTAGCTCTGCAAGGCACGTATTTCTTTAGTTTTTACGGACTCTATTGTAATTCTACAAATGCCAATTATATATTTCAATAATGATCCCCAATTCTTATATTACTTTTTGGTATTGCTATTTACTCTGTATGATTGAGCCTGCAACATACAGCTTATTGGGGAAAAATAATAATAATAATAATAATACATCAGAAGCACATAAGACTGGAACAGCAAGTCAAACATGTATTTCTTATTAGCCAGAACTGGTACCACTGATTGAATTGCAATCCTCATAATCAAATACAGATCAAGGACTAGCATTGTGAAACTTACTTCTAGGCTTTCCAACTTTCTGCTCAATTGAAAACAAAAAACGAACAAAAGGAAAGAGGTTAAGTTAGCATACAAATAATTTTTAAACAACATAAAACATATGTATACATATATGATATATCATTTGAAAAGATGCATACTTACTTTTTATTTCTTTCTTGTGGACTCAGCCCGGCGTATCTTGAAATTACATCTTCAAATTTACTAAATAATAAAAAGAAAATAAAATAACACGTGTCAGCAAAGAAATATTATTGAACTCTTGATTTTCCATTGGAGTAAAAAGAAATCAATGTGCCTCTGCAGTTGTAAATCCCATCATAACTAAGATGAAAATTTGCACCGTACCTTTTTTCCCCCAAGCAGAGTGAAGGTTTTCCAGTGGTGGAAAAAATGAGGAGGAGGACATCTACATCACACAAAATAGATAATTCTCTCGCCTTTTTGATGATGCCCATTCGCCTCTTCGAATACGTCACTTGTCGGCCGCCGGTAGTCTCAAGTTTTTGGATCTTTAATTTGTTTCTCCCCATTTTCTGTTCACGATATTCACAAAAAGAAATAAACGATCGAGTACACAATTTGTAACAACCAAATCATATATAATCAAGTGGGAGTTCATCGGTCTAGCCATCTGATAGTATATGTCAATTTGGAAGAAATTTTTTGGCGGACAAAATTTTCGACAAGGTCAATGAGCTTTGCTAAAACTCTGTATTTGGTCACAGAATTTCGATTTATACCTCCAAATATGAAATGAATGGATACCTCAAAATCAGAATTTAGAATAAGGAACGTTTAATTTTATATTTGAGAGTCCATTAATAGAGTAGAGAAATTAAGGAGAAAAAGGGACACAGCAATAAAGAATAAAATTAAATGATCACCTTAATTCTTAAACTGTCTTGATAACTAAATCCCCAAAGAACCAAGGAATTGGAGGAATGTTGATGGACAGCTCATAGAAGCGGGAAGAAGGAATAAATGACTATATATAGAAAATCACAACAATCTGGCTTCTAGGGAGAGGAGAGAAACCCAAAATGACACGGAGACTGTCGTAGGATCAGCCGAATATTTCTATTGAAACGTGAGAAACAAATGGCAATTTCAAATGTACACAACATTAGGTCATTACACAACTTTGATTATGATAATATATATAATATATAAAGATTGACGTCTTTTAAAAATTATGGTATCAAGAAGTTTAGTTTTGATAGCCTTTAATGGATAAGATAATACTAAGACAAAAAAAAATTTGTGCTAGCTATAAAATTAAAAAGAATGAAGAAGGCAATACACAAGATAGAGATAATTGATGAACATGAAAATGACATGGTATTTATGTCCGATTAAGTCTAATTATCTTCCTAAATTCTGTCCTTTTCACGTTCATTTTATATCATTTGGTCCATTTTGTAAGAAAGAAAGAGATATTGCCATTTTGTTATTTTTGTTCTATTTCAGAGTTGAGGGTGCACCCGCATCCCAGGGTGCATCCTGGCGCATGCTTGAAGACTGCAGTCTGTGAGTGCACCCGCATCCCAGGGTGCATCCCGAGACAGATTTGGAAACCATGCTGTGTCTTAAGCGACAGCTTGCTATCTCTGTGATCCGATTTCTTTTATTGCAAGGCTGAAATGGAATGTGATTCAAGTCCTCAAAGCTGAAAAAGAGGAAATTAAGGAGGACATCAAGGAATGTTTAATGAGGCCAGCAATAAAAGGAAGAAAAGTTGCTGTCCATCTCAGGGTGCATCCTGACGCAGACTAGGAAATGATGTGCTACAGACTTGGCGATGCACCTGCATTCCAGGGTGCACTGCACCCTATGCGCAAATTTGGAAACAGATCCAACTTTTTACGTGACAGCTAGCTAAAATCTCTCAAATCTCGCCCTTTATTCTTGCCTGGCTGAAAGAAGGAAAGTCCAGCTCTCTCCCTCCTGTGATTGATGGCAAGGAAATTAATTATTGAGGGGAGAAAAATGAGGAAACCAGCATAAAAGGAAGCTAAGGGGCTGCTGTCCAGAACTACACACCTCTCCATTCCAGAAATTCAGATCTGTTCTTCCTTCCCCTCTCTCCCTGGTCGAATTTTGACCTAGGGCTTCGGCCCTGGTCTCTCTTAGGACGGCAACTACCTCTCCCATGGTGACAGCAAGGAGAAGGGTTGTAGCACCGATCCTAGAGATGGAGACCAAGAAGATTGGTTGCATCTTTATCTCTTTATCTCTTGTGTTTGTGTTCAATATTGTTGATTGTTTTATTTCTGTTTCATGAGTAGCTCAAATAATTTTAGGATTATGATGTAGCTCTTACTCTTGCTTGAATTAATGTAGCATTTATTTTAGTTATTATGGGTGGTTGTTGTTAATTCTGTCTATTGTGTTGTGCGATTTATTTGATCACTTGCACGCTTGTTATAAATTTGATTGAAATTATCATTGAGTAGTTAGACACAAAGGTATGGTTGATTCTCTTAACTTTCTAGCAATCCGCTTAGACTATTTCTTTATGGTCTAAGTAGACAGATTCAAAGGGAGGTTAAGATAGACTATTACCAAACGGTCCGCTCGAGTTAATGGATTTCAGATTTAGACAAGTAGACATGCACAAAAGTACTTATAAACCACTTGTTAACACATTTCTCTCATTTTCATTACATTTGTTTTTATCCAATTCTTGCCCGCTTGAGATTTGTTTGTAGGAAGTTAGTATGAGTAGCTAGACACAAGGGTGTAGTCGATTTTCCTATTTTTCTAGCAATCCGCTTAAACCAGCAATTTGTGGTTTAGGTAGCCAGATTCAAGAGGGGATTAGGATAGATTATTACCAAACGGTCCGCTTGTATTAATTGATTACAAACTTAAATCAAGTAGCCAGGCACAAAAGGATTGCATAAAGTACGTGTGATGAGACCCCATAATTCTAAGTAGATTGTTGTGTTAACTCAAGTAGAGTACAGTGGCGAAATCATAATCCTAACCAAAAATATAATTATTTTCTGTTAAGAGTGCACTTGCATCGTAGACTGCATCCTGTTTTACCAGTAGCATCCTAGCCTGCATCCTGTTTTTCAGCACTTCACCTGCATCCTTGGTCGCACTCAGTCCAGTGCGACTGCATCCCATACTGCACTAGCATTTGCATTATTTATTTACTTTCCTGTTTTACCCCTGTAGTTTCAATACCAATCCAACTATTTGCCGGGTCTAGATTATCCAAAGTTGTTAGTCCGGTAATTCTAAACCGCCTCCCTGTGGGATCGACCCCTAAGTACTACGCGGTAGGATAGTGCGCTTGCATTCCGACCAAATAGGATTAGGGTTTTTATTTAGTCTTGTGTACCCTAAAAAGCACACATCAAACTTGGCGCCGTTGCCGGGGAGGCAATAGAATATCGATACGAACCAACTTAAGTGAGGCTAGACCACCATTTTATTTTATTTTTTGTTTATTTTTCTCTTTCTATTTTTTTTGTTCTGTTATTTTCTATTTCACCTTGCACCTTTTTGTGTTCATCTTTCAGGTTCAGAAGTCCAGTGCGCCTGCACCCTCACAATTCAGGTGCATTCTCATCTCTGCACCTAACTATGGCACTGAACGACTACCATTGGACAAGCAATAGGCACACAATGCGGGCTGCACAACCACTTGCATTCAGAAGATCCGAGATCAATAGTTCTTTAGAGTTTGAGTTTGAGCAACCAAATTTCAATGGATATCAAAATTACTCATATTCTAGAGCTTACAATTTCGATAGGTGGGATCATTTCACTTCTTCACACCAAAACCTCCAATGTGCACCTCAACACACAAACCGACAACTTCCTAATTACTCTCAGTTTGAACCACCTCAAAACCCACAAAAACCAGCATGGGAATCTTCACTAGAAAAATACATCAAATCTCAGGCTGAGTGGACTGAAAAAATGGAGGAGTCATTTAAAAAGCTAAATTCCAATGTTGATCTGCTTATCATGCAAAGTAATATGTTGCAAATCCGAATAGCACAACAAGCAGATGCTTCAAACTGCATCAACCAAGGTGCAAAGGAATCAGTCAATGATGTAGGTGCATCCCACCAGGATAACACTGCACTCAACCAGAGTGAATCACATTGTGCACCTACACCACTAGCATGCAACTCAGATGCACCTGCACCGCTGGCATGCAACTCAGATGCACCTGCACCGCTGGCATGCAACTCAGATGCACCTGCACCCCTGGAATGCGACTCCAGTGCACCTGCATACCTGGAACACGACTCCAGTGCACCTGCACTGCTGGCTTGCGACTCAAATGCACCTGCACTGCTGACATGTGACTCTAGTGCACCTGCACTGCTGTCATATCACTCAACTATAGATGCAGTTCAGATCCATAATGCAAACTTCATCGACTCACTTGGTGATACAAGCAGCAAGGTGGGTTGCGTCGGCAATATAAGCCACAATGAGAAATATTCAGGCCTAAAGGAGAAATCAAGCTATGCAACCTATGATGTAAGTGGCAATGCGAGTTGCGGAGACAAAGTATGGTGTGAGACAAAGCATGAACCGCCAATAGCAGAAGATGACGGCCCAAACCATGACTATCTTCTGGAGTTTTTGACCCTCGATCCTGGTGAAAAGAGAGTCCTCGCCTCTCTTGCAGCATCTTCTCCAACTTGATGCAATGCAACGGTCAAGCTAATGACCTAAAAGAAGCGCTCCTTGGGAGGCAGCCCAAGTTTCTTAAAAAAATAATAATAATAATAAAATAATTTTCTTTCGTTCTATTTCATTTTAGTTTGATCTTCAATAAAGTCACAAGCATTGAGATTGACACTTGATTTTTCAGAAAACAAGAGAAAAGAAAATTGAAGGATGCAACTAATGACAAAATTTCAAATTCAAAGGCAACAAAGAATGATGCGCCTGCATCAAGACAAGGTGCATCCAGATGGAGTTTCTAAGCACAATGCTCACCCTGACGCAAGTGCACCCTCTCATTTCAAGTGCATCCAGTCAGACTGCATCCCAACCAATAGTGCAGAAAATTCTCAAGCATAATGAAGGAACACACCCAGACTGAAACTGAAGAATACACCAAAGAAGCCTCAACACGAAGGGGTAATGCAGGTGCATCCTCAGCTGTACCAGAAACATCTAGTGCAGTTGCACTACCTCAGGGTGTACCTGCACTTCCTCAGGATGCACCTGCATAACCTCCGAGTGCACCCTGATGCTGCAGTGCAGCCAGACTTGTTGTCCTGCACTATTCTTTGTGAGTTCCTCTTTTTTTCCTTTCTCTGTTTCTTCTTGTTTTCATTTGTGCATTGAGGACAATGCTTACTCTTAAGCATGGGGTGTTTATTTGTTTGTTTTGATGTCTTTGGGGATGAACTAATGGCACTGTTTTGGGTTTTGAATGGGCTTGATTGATTATTTTGATTGATTGTGTTTGAATGTGAAGAGTCAACTAATCTCATAGCGAGCAAATAAGTTTTGGGATTGAAATGACGGTTTTGAAAATTTCTGGAACAGATTAAGAACTTGTAATTCTTTTGTTAATTTCTTTTCTCTTGATTGAATTCATGGGACTTTGGAAAATTGATAAACTGAATTTGATGAAACTGAATTCGAGTGATCTAAAGATGAAAGCAAGAATTGTTCGAGAGTTATTTTTCTAATCATTAGGTTGATTAATTTAATAAGGGTTTAATTGAATTCGGTTTGATAGAGCCGGCAAAGGGCAACCTTGAGTTGCTTAAGATCATTCTTTCAACTCAAAAATCAAACTGATTGCAGGAAGTGAGATGTATGTTTGGATGATTAAACCACTGTTTTCAAGTTTATTTAAAAGTTAAAAAAAAAAGAAAAAAAAAAGAAAATTCAAAAAAAAATCAGAAAAATAAAAAAGGGGAACTAAAGTGCGGTGCTCTGACGATGGCCATTGCGGGAAGCTATAGGTCTGTGTGGATAAAAAAATGGATCCATCTAAATTTTTGAGGAAAACCTCAAGTAAAAACCACACTCATCTGGTTGACCTCTCCGCCGCGGGAAACCTCCTTGCCCCGGAAAAATGTGTAATTAACCCAAAAATTGTTTTAAAAAAATTTCGTGTGGTTTAAATTTTCCAAACATGTGATTCAGGACTCAGAATTGGTTTAGAATTGTTTGAGTTGAAGGGGTTCGATCCCGTTTCTATTTGTCTTGAAATCGATTAAAGAACTTTGAAGAATTAATCGACTTAATGTTTAGGTAAATGACTCATGGACTGTGCATTGCCTTTAGTCTTAAGTTTGTTTCAAAGTCGGTTGAATCTCTAAAAAGAAATTGCTTTTGTTTGAAATCGATAACTCCTTGGGTCGTACGCATTCAATTGAGAGAAAGATTTTTGATTTGTTGAATTCTTGTACTTGAGAAATTCCAGAAATTATCAAATGGGACATTTCAACTTTGAAATCCAATTGCACATAATGAGATGAAAAACAGTACTCAATGGGGATTGATTAGGATAAACCGTGCCTTTTGCTTGAGGACAAGCAAAGATTCAAGCATGGGGTGTTTGATGAACATGAAAATGACATGGTATTTATGTCCGATTAAGCCTAATTATCTTCCTAAATTCTGTCCTTTTCACGTTCATTTTATATCATTTGGTCCATTTTGTAAGAAAGAAAGAGATATTGCCATTTTGTTATTTTTGTTCTATTTCAGAGTTGAGGGTGCACCCGCATCCCAGGGTGCATCCTGGCGCATGCTTGAAGACTGCAGTCTGTGAGTGCACCCGCATCCCAGGGTGCATCCCGAGACAGATTTGGAAACCATGCTGTGTCTTAAGCGACAACTTGCTATCTCTGTGATCCGATTTCTTTTATTGCAAGGCTGAAATGGAATGTGATTCAAGTCCTCAAAGCTGAAAAAGAGGAAATTAAGGAGGACATCAAGGAATGTTTAATGAGGCCAGCAATAAAAGGAAGAAAAGTTGCTGTCCATCTCAGGGTGCATCCTGACGCAGACTAGGAAATGATGTGCTACAGACTTGGCGATGCACCTGCATTCCAGGGTGCACTGCACCCTATGCGCAAATTTGGAAACAGATCCAACTTTTTACGTGACAGCTAGCTAAAATCTCTCAAATCTCGCCCTTTATTCTTGCCTGGCTGAAAGAAGGAAAGTCCAGCTCTCTCCCTCCTGTGATTGATGGCAAGGAAATTAATTATTGAGGGGAGAAAAATGAGGAAACCAGCATAAAAGGAAGCTAAGGGGCTGCTGTCCAGAACTACACACCTCTCCATTCCAGAAATTCAGATCTGTTCTTCCTTCCCCTCTCTCCCTGGTCGAATTTTGACCTAGGGCTTCGGCCCTGGTCTCTCTTAGGACGGCAACTACCTCTCCCATGGTGACAGCAAGGAGAAGGGTTGTAGCACCGATCCTAGAGATGGAGACCAAGAAGATTGGTTGCATCTTTATCTCTTTATCTCTTGTGTTTGTGTTCAATATTGTTGATTGTTTTATTTCTGTTTCATGAGTAGCTAAAATAATTTTAGGATTATGATGTAGCTCTTACTCTTGCTTGAATTAATGTAGCATTTATTTTAGTTATTATGGGTGGTTGTTGTTAATTCTGTCTATTGTGTTGTGCGATTTATTTGATCACTTGCACGCTTGTTATAAATTTGATTGAAATTATCATTGAGTAGTTAGACACAAAGGTATGGTTGATTCTCTTAACTTTCTAGCAATCCGCTTAGACTATTTCTTTATGGTCTAAGTAGACAGATTCAAAGGGAGGTTAAGATAGACTATTACCAAACGGTCCGCTCGAGTTAATGGATTTCAGATTTAGACAAGTAGACATGCACAAAAGTACTTATAAACCACTTGTTAACACATTTCTCTCATTTTCATTACATTTGTTTTTATCCAATTCTTGCCCGCTTGAGATTTGTTTGTAGGAAGTTAGTATGAGTAGCTAGACACAAGGGTGTAGTCGATTTTCCTATTTTTCTAGCAATCCGCTTAAACCAGCAATTTGTGGTTTAGGTAGCCAGATTCAAGAGGGGATTAGGATAGATTATTACCAAACGGTCCGCTTGTATTAATTGATTACAAACTTAAATCAAGTAGCCAGGCACAAAAGGATTGCATAAAGTACGTGTGATGAGACCCCATAATTCTAAGTAGATTGTTGTGTTAACTCAAGTAGAGTACAGTGGCGAAATCATAATCCTAACCAAAAATATAATTATTTTCTGTTAAGAGTGCACTTGCATCGTAGACTGCATCCTGTTTTACCAGTAGCATCCTAGCCTGCATCCTGTTTTTCAGCACTTCACCTGCATCCTTGGTCGCACTCAGTCCAGTGCGACTGCATCCCATACTGCACTAGCATTTGCATTATTTATTTACTTTCTTGTTTTACCCCTGTAGTTTCAATACCAATCCAACTATTTGCCAGGTCTAGATTACCCAAAGTTGTTAGTCCGGTAATTCTAAACCGCCTCCCTGTGGGATCGACCCCTAAGTACTACGCGGTAGGATAGTGCGCTTGCATTCCGACCAAATAGGATTAGGGTTTTTATTTAGTCTTGTGTACCCTAAAAAGCACACATCAATAATGTATTAAAAAGAAGAGCCAGATTCTAGTGCAACAAGTTTTTGGTGCCATAAATGCCACAATTTCTCTTTTCCATTAATGTTTCAAAATCAAGCTTTTAAATTTCGGTTTTTTCGGTATGACGGTCCAGGTCCCTATGTTATTTCGGTGTTATTTCGATGTTATAACGGCGATATAACGGTGTAGTGTTTTTTTCAAAGTTTGACACGCATCAATTCTATAAATATCAATTTATATGTTTATACATCTCCAATACTCCATACAAATAGCATACGGCCATACCAAATTCAATATAATGTAGTGTACCAATATTGAGTAGTAGTAGCAGCTTGTACCAATTTAACAATAGTTCAATATTGAATACACAATTTAACAATAGTAGCAATAACAGCTTGTTATTTCGTCGAAATAACTGAAATAACGCGTTATATCGCTGAAATAACTGAAATAACGCGTTACGTCATTTTCTCAATTAAGACTGTAACGTTCATGCGGTTTGACACAGAATACCGCTATTTCTGTTATTTCGCCGTTATTTCGGAGAAATTTAGAAGCTTGTTCAAAATAAAAAAAGTTCAATTTTTAAATCCAAACTATTGATCTTGTTCAATTTTACAAGCGATGCATTTCTATGTAATATTTATAAATTTTAGAGTTTATTTGATATTCGATCAAGAGGTCAAAACATGAACGTATTAAATAATCTGTTATAATTAATTAACAACATTCATTTATTTCTTAGCCTCTTGATCAAATATCAGATAAACTCCAAATTTTATAAAAATTATATAGAAATGCATCGCTTATAAAATTGAACAAAATCAAGCGTTTGGATTTGAAAATTAATTTTTAAAATTTTGAAATATCAATGAAAAAGAGAAGTTGTGGAATTTGTGATAAAAAAATTTTGTGGCACTAGAACCCTCCTCACCTTAAAAGAAATAGACTGAATTATTGTGTTTATATATTCCATATATCTTATAAGCATGAATAGACATTTATAGGATAAAAATGTACATGAAAGATTCAATTAATTAGTTTTACTTAATAAATTTGGGGAGACAAACTGTAGATGGATTTATGCCAACGCTGGGCTATCCCAGTTGGTATGGCACTAAACTCTCTACGGAGAGTACTGGGGTTCGAGTTCCACTATGGGGTGTGGGGCATTTGTGTGGGTGTGTGGGAGTGCCTACGGGCCGTATATCAAAAAAAAAAAAAAGATGGATTTATGACGGGTAGATTCAGAATTTTACAAATTACCATAATGATTAATGAAGTTGTTCATATTTAATTGGAAGGGCGGTGGGGGCTAAATTATAATTTTTTTCAAAAAAAAAATACACTTAGAAATTGAACAATTTTTTTAGCACATGGGAGACCAAAGCCCTCTCAAGTCATCCGTGGCTCCCTTTGGTGAAAAGAGTTTTGCAAATAGATATCTACTGGTCGATCAAATTATGTCAGTTATCATTTAGTACAACTTTTTTTTTTCCCTCAATTGGAGAAAGGTTAACTTATTAATATGACTGATTTTCAGTGGTAAAAGTACACTCTGACGAGTTATTTTTATTCGCTAATAGCTATAGACGATAAGTCGATAATTTTTTAAGTTTTGGTTTTTATGAAGATCTTCGTAGAAATAGATTGTAAAAAGTAAACTATTTTGTTACTCTTGGTTCTTTTTAATAAGAAATCTTAAATAATTTTGAACTTTTATACCCGCAGTTAATAATTCTTTTAGCAATATATATTTTTTTCTTAAATGGGATGCCTATAGAATTTGTTATGAATTTTCGAATTTGTGTTTTTTTTTCTTGCACTATAACTGCTAGGCAAAAGTAGACTGTAAAGAACAATTATTTCATTACTTTCAATTTTTCTAATCAGATGATGGACTCTCAAATTTTAGAATTTATGAACATCGAGGCTCAGTGATATTTTCTAGGTAGTTTTTTCTGTTACTTATTTGATTCTAATTTTTCCTCTTTGAAACATAAACCATCATAACGAATCCTAATTTGACAGCTTGGTGATTGCAAATAAGATTGTTTTCTACATTTTTTTAGGAAATATATAAAAAATACTTGCTATTCGCATAATTATAAGATTATGACCGATTATAAATTCTTATGTTATTCTATGATATTTTATGTGTTATTAATGTAGCGGCATCTACGTGATCTGCATGTCTAATTGTAAGCATTCCAATTAACGCGCGAGCTGGCCACTCGATGTCGTACTCGGAGATCGAGGTTATCCAAGTAGCACTGAAAATTAATGAATGGAGTATATTATGGAACTACTCGTTATTGATAAAACTTTTTAATTAAAAAAAAATGTCAGTTTTACTTGGTAAAGCAACTGCAAGTATGATTTGACATCTATCAGAATCAAGCTTTTAAAAAACACCATTTTTTCGTTTTATCGCCGTTTTATCTTAATTTTTGTTCATACCGCACAACCGTTTTATCTGTTATATTACCATTTTATCCGTTATATCACCGATAAATGCTAAATCACCATCCAACCGCTAAACCGCACAAATCGCATTTTAAAACCTTTATCAGAATGTAATAATTTTTTTAAGAAAATCTCTCTTTTTGTTTAAAAAAAAAGGAAGAAACAATAGGATCTTTTCAAAACACATCTGGAACTATTTTCTTCTTTTAGAATATTGTCAAGTTTATCAAGTTAAGATATCATAAAGAAATTCTTATATGGAAAAGGAGAGTAACACATGGCTGAAACATTGCAAAGAAATATGCAAATACATAGGGCTAAATTTAGCCAAATTTTACCATAACCCATCTGTCTATGAATTAACTAGCGATGATCTGAGTTACATGCACCGATCATCAAAAACTGTGTGAATCAAAATTTGAAGCTCAATTTAAAATAGAAAACAACAAACCAGCTGGTTGAGACTTGAATTTTCTATTTTTACAAAGTATATAGACCTTATTCACGATCTCAGCAACGTTATATAAACCGAAGGAGGTTAGAGAGAAAGCAGCATGTCTAAATTAGCTGCGGCAAGATCTCTTTTCCTCGATCAAATCCTCTAAAGGAGGTGCGAGGAGAAGAGATCGAGTGGCCTCACGTCGCAGGCACCATGGCCACCATCTCCTTGGATGACATCAAGAACGAGACGGTCGATCTCGTAAGAATTTAACCCTCTCTATACATAATACACTGTTTGATGTGATGGAATGATGCATGACAACATGTAATCTTTTCTTTGTTTGGTGTGATTTCAGGAGACAATTCCAGTGGAGGAAGTGTTCGTCCAGCTGAAATGCTCCAAGGAAGGGCTTAGCGTTGATGAGGCTGACAAAAGGCTTCAAATTTTCGGCCCCAACAAGCTTGAGGAAAAGAAGGTACATTGTTGACCCTTGCTTAATTTCTCAGCTTGGTAATATTAAAAAGCTTAGTGTTCAGTGAATGAATGATGCCATGCATGCTTTTCTGCTTATACTATATATAGGAGAGCAAGGTCCTCAAGTTCTTGGGGTTTATGTGGAACCCACTTTCATGGGTGATGGAATTGGCCGCCATCATGGCCATTGTTCTTGCCAACGGAGGGGTACGTAATCTATTAAAAATGGACTTCCGAGAAAAAGAGGCAATTAATTTTGTTAACTTTATGTGAGATAGATATGCTTACTAGTGACAAATTTGTACGCAAAACAGGGGAAGCCACCGGATTGGCAGGACTTCACTGGTGTTGTTGTCCTCCTCATCATTAACTCCACCATTAGTTTCATCGAGGAGAACAGTGCGGGCAATGCTGCAGCGGCCCTTATGGCTGGTCTTGCCCCCAAGACAAAGGTACCACAACTATATATATATGCATTAATATTCATTATACGAGTTTCTTATTTTAAAACTAAAGTTGCTTATTTAATTAAGAGCTCTTGTACATGTATAGGTGCTCCGTGATGGGAAGTGGTTGGAGCAGGATGCAGCCATCCTGGTGCCAGGTGACGTCATCAGTGTCAAGTTGGGTGACATCATACCAGCTGATGCCCGTCTTCTTGAAGGTGATCCTCTCAAAATCGACCAATCTGCCTTGACAGGTGAGTCCCTCCCAGTGACCAAGTCCCCCGGTGACGAGGTCTTCTCAGGTTCCACTTGCAAACAAGGTGAAATCGAGGCAGTCGTCATAGCTACCGGAGTCCACACCTTCTTTGGAAAGGCTGCTCACTTGGTTGACTCGACCAACAATGTCGGCCACTTTCAGAAGGTCCTGACATCTATTGGAAACTTCTGTATCTGCACAATTGGGATTGGTATTGTGATCGAGATTATCGTGATGTTCGCAGTTCAGGGACGTGAGTACCGCAGTGGTATTGACAACATTTTAGTGTTGCTTATTGGAGGTATTCCAATTGCCATGCCAACAGTGCTATCTGTGACTATGGCAATTGGATCCCATCGTCTGTCACAGCAGGGTGCTATTACCAAGAGGATGACTGCCATTGAGGAAATGGCTGGTATGGATGTTCTTTGCAGTGACAAAACTGGTACTCTCACCCTAAACAAGCTCACTGTTGACAAGAACCTCATTGAGGTATGTCACTAATACCTCCCTCTCTCTCTCTCTCTCAAGATCTCTTTCACACATTTTTCGTGTTGGCAGATACTCGAGAATGGTATCGACAAGGATGCTGTGGTGCTTTATGCTGCAAGAGCCTCAAGGGTTGAGAACCAAGATGCCATTGATGCATCAATTGTTGGTATGCTGGCTGATCCCAAGGAGGTAAACTTTAAGCTTGAAGATTTGTACCACAAATTCATAGTAGCACAGTTGCTTTTTTTTTTTTCCCACTTAGTAATAGAGAAATGAAAACAGAAAAATAACTGTTGTTTTCACTACATATGTACTATAGGCACGTGCCGGGATCAAAGAGGTTCATTTCCTCCCATTCAATCCAGTTGACAAGCGCACGGCTATCACATACATCGACTCAGATGGAAAATGGCACAGAGCTAGCAAGGGTGCTCCTGAGCAGGTATAAACCAGCTGTTTTCCTCTTTATTACTCTATCTGAATAAATTAGTCCTCATTATAACAAAATTTCTTCCACATTACAGATCATCGACCTATGCACCCTAAAAGAAGAGGAAAGGAAACATGTTCATGCCATGATTGACAAGTTTGCTGACCGTGGGCTCCGTTCTCTAGGAGTTGCTAGGCAAGAGGTGCCAGAGGCCAACAAGGATAGTGCTGGTAGCCCCTGGAGCTTCATGGGCCTGTTGCCCCTCTTCGACCCACCAAGGCATGACAGCTCTGAGACCATAACCCGGGCTCTACATCTTGGCGTGAACGTCAAGATGATTACTGGAGATCAACTCGCAATTGCCAAGGAGACTGGTCGCCGGCTTGGCATGGGCACCAACATGTACCCCTCGTCTACACTTTTGGGAGACAATGCAAGCGAGGTCACTGGATTGCCCATTGAAGAGCTCATTGAGAAGGCTGATGGATTTGCTGGGGTCTTCCCAGGTAACAGAAATAACTAAAGCCATTTCGTAGCAACTGTGAAAATTAAAGTTAAGGATATAATACTTGTACTGACAAAGATGTATAGCAACATCATAATCTAAAAAGCTGAACTAATGCAGAGCACAAGTACGAAATCGTTAAGAAGCTCCAAGAGAGAAAACACATCTGCGGCATGACCGGTGATGGCGTCAATGATGCCCCCGCTCTAAAGAAGGCTGACATTGGTATTGCTGTCGCTGATGCCACTGACGCTGCCAGGTCAGCATCTGACATTGTGCTCACTGAGCCCGGTCTCAGTGTCATCATCAGTGCTGTCTTGACAAGCCGTGCAATTTTCCAACGCATGAAGAATTACACCATTTATGCTGTCTCCATCACCATTCGTATTGTGCTTGGATTCCTTCTGCTTGCTCTTATCTGGAAGTTTGACTTCTCGCCATTCATGGTGCTCATCATTGCTATCTTGAATGATGGTACCATCATGACCATTTCCAAGGACCGTGTCAAGCCATCACCTTTGCCTGATTCATGGAAGCTCAAGGAAATCTTCGCCACTGGTATCGTGCTTGGCACCTACATGGCAATTATGACTGTTGTTTTCTTCTGGGCTGCACATGAAACAGATTTCTTCTCGGTTAGCATGATCTAAAACTAATCATTTGTTCTTGAGAAATAACTTTCTAGAAGAACTTATCAGTTGCATTGAAAAAGATTATGATCATTACTCAAATTAATTTTAGAGAACCTTCGGCGTGAGACCAATCAACAACAACAATGATCAGCTGATGTCAGCCGTTTACCTCCAAGTGAGCATCGTCAGCCAAGCACTCATTTTCGTTACCCGGTCCAGGAGCCTCTCCTACTTCGAACGCCCAGGATTCTTCCTTGTCATAGCCTTTATTATCGCCCAATTGGTGATGTTTTTTAACCCTTTATAATCCAGTAAATATTAGAAGATTTTCAATTGTAATATACTTGCCTGATTACTCAGAGGGACTAATAAACGGCTGTTGCAGATCGCCACCGTACTTGCGGTGTATGCAAACTGGGGCTTTGCCAGGATTAGTGGAATTGGATGGGGATGGGCTGGTGCCATCTGGATCTACAGCCTTGTAACCTACATTCCTCTTGACTTCCTCAAGTTCATCATTCGGTATCTCCTCAGTGGCAAGGCATGGAACAACGTCTTCGAGAAACACGTAACTGACTATCATTCACAATCTTTAGCTTTCACCTTCTGAAGTGTATTCCATGCATTATCAAACTGTTTATCAATTGCAGGTTGGACTCACAACCAAGGTGGATTATGGAAAGAACGAGCGCCAGGCGCAGTGGGCCATTGACCAGCGCACAAGGCACGGCCTCCAGACCAGAGGCGCTGCCACTCACTTGAGCGAAGCCAGCTATGCTGAGCTCTCTGAGATTGCAGAGCAGGCTAGGAGACGTGCTGAAGTTGCCAGGTAATTATTAGTTATGTGACAGAAAAATTACCCAATGAAAAATACTAGACATGGTCACGCACATATTAATAGATTACATTATTAATTGACTTTTTCTCATCAATATACAATTTCAACTAGTCTGAATGTCTTATCAGCATGAGATGGCCCTATTATGTGAAACTGGAACTAACTTGAAAATCTGACCTTGTATGGCCTATTGTATTAACTATCAACTATTTCAGAAAACTATGCCAAATGAAATTGAAGTATACTTTTGGGTCAGCAAAGGCGGTGTCCGTATTTAGCGAGGGAGCTTATTGTATATGTAAAGAAGCAACTAATATAACATAATCTTTTCTCAACTTTGTATAATTGTAGGCTAAGGGAGCTTCACACAGTAAAGGGACATGTCGACTCAATTGTCAAGCTCAAGGGACTTGACATCGACACAATCAACAAGAACTACACCCTGTGAGCAGCTTCTGCCGATGAAACAGGGACAGAGATGGTTTTTTCGATCTCTCGTCTTCTTAATTAAATTGTAATAGAATGCTTAGAAGAGAACAATGAGGAAGAATGAGATATTTGATTGAGATTCAGCTAATCTGTTTTTTTTTTCTTTTTTTTTTGTATTAACTATGTTGTGTTTGGCCTGGATCTAGTTTTATAAGCTAATTAAGAAATCGGCCGACATTCACAACCATCTATTGTTCACACATTTCAATACGAAATTACTTGATATGTCACAAAGATTTGAGTTCATTTTCAGCAACTTAACAAGCATCCAAATAACACATTGCAAAATTAGGCAGATTTGTCCCATTAAAACATGTCTCGAGTTAGAAATAACTGGAAACTAAAGGTTCTAGAAATTAACATATGCACAAGAAGACCCATACTAAATTACTGAAAATAAGATTAGTTTAAGAACAGTAGCCCAGGTGTCTGAGGTACCACAATGCGCCCTCTGCAGCATGCACTTCTGCGGATTCTCTCTGACAATTAGGTGCACTGAATGCTTCGAGTACTGTCAATGAGTATGTATCAATTAATACTGTCACCTTGTACGTAAACCTGTTTAAGCAAGAAAGTGAGGGGAAAAAAATCATTTTATTTTTCTTTATAACCAGACCAAACATATCTCAGGTTAACTTAGTTTCTCTTAAAAATAAGACTGCTGCAAAGCTAATCATGAGTGCATTGAAAAAATAAAGTTTAATCATAATAGTGGTACATATTTACCAGACAGAGCTTATATCGAGCTCAATTAGGCCGGAAGTAAGTTTAATTTATCACCAGAGGAAAAAGAAGAGGGGAGAGGAACTGATGACAACAGAACTTACATATTATTTTGGCCGGAACCCATTTCACATAACTCATACACAGGGCAGTTCCACTTATTAGTGGAGCAGATATCAAACAGCCTCAATTTTGCAGTCATGTCAAAATCTGCATGTTTCAACCAAAATAAACAACTGAGCTGATATAATTACAGGACTGCATTAAGGTATCAATACCAAAACAACCCAGGGCACTGATCTACATTTTAGTGAATCAGTGGTCTTATAAAATACTTCATCAGAATTTAATATTTACTTTGAATAATTGGGTACTTCTGAATTTTGTGAAAAGATTTCATAGGAATTGGGTGTGTATATTTTATGTAATTATATTTCATAGCATCTGTATATCATTGAAGGGCCTTCAAGGTATTTAGGCATTCTGTAGGAGAATAAAGAAGTAACAGGTAAAGCATAATCCTACCCCCTCTCACTTGGTGAAATGAAACCCACATTTGCAACCTACCCCGCAAAACTTTAAATTAGTTGTGAAAAAAATTGCACAAAACTGATGAAGTCAGTGATGAACAAGACAGTTGAAGAAAAATGAACACGTATCAATTTTACTCCAAAGGCACATTTCTCTGTGCCTCCCGAAAACAAGATTGAACGAAAAGCAAAGCCAGATAGAATTTATATTTGCTCTAGTTTGCATGGTCAATCCAGTTACGCCAAGAGAAAGAAACCCAGTAAGGTTTGCTCTAGAGTTAATATTTGTTCGAGTTTGCATCTTAACTTTAATTAATGGTTCTTGCATGGGTTTCAATATTATTTTGAAATAAAAAAAATTAATAAGACATAACTTTAGAAACCAAGCAAGGAAGTATAAAAAAAGGTTTAAAACAATAGCAAAGTAGTAAAGAAAAAAAAAACTTACCAGTGCTATTTTCCCATGCATTTTCAGTGGAGCATGCGCCTTCTGTTGGTCCCATCTTGTGCACCTTTTGTACATGCAGCTCAGTACTAACCTTTGTCATGGCTGGGTTATCTTCTGTCCCTTCTCGAGACTTCCTTTTATTGTTGTTGATGAACTGTGCGAAATAGAGGTAAGTCATAAAAAAATTGTGACAAATTTGTTGTGGTGAGTAGTGTGCTATTGTTGAGGAGTATCTGTAAGAAACAGGCAGGTGTAACAGTAAGACAATGAAGGTGCTGCCTTGGTGGATACTGTATACTGTGTGGATTGTAACAGTAAGACAATGATGGTTCTGGCCCTGTGGATTAGAAGACTAATAAAATTGGTAAATAATGTCACCTAAGATTCCGGACCAGCGATGATCACAAATACGTGCTCCGCATGAGCACTGAAATTTTGGTACTAGTGGTGGGTTGTTTTTAACAGAAAAATGGAAAATTGAAGCAGCGACGATAAGGTTGAAAGTAAGTCTCAGTGAAATATGAGTAGAATGAGATTGAGATGTATGTGTTATGTCAGGAATAAAATTGATGATCCAAGTAGCAAAACCAAAAGAAGCAGGCAGAGGCAGTAGGTGCCTGAATCTTTTGTATTAACCAAAAGAGAAGAAGAAGAAGAAGAAGAACATCTCCGGCTCACCTCCCTGAATCTTATTAAGTCTTAGGTTAGGGGTTGGTTCCGGGCGTGCACAAGAGAGGAGAAGAAGTCAAGTGGGGTTTGGAATTTGGAAATTAGAATTGGAATGAAAAATTGGAAAATAGGAAATTATCTAATAATAGTAATAGTAATAGTAATAATAATAATCTGCCCCCACCCCACCCTGCCACCCACCGTATGTTTACGTTGGAACTTGGAAATTAATTAAGTAATTAATTAATTAATTAAGGCGCAATCAGCCAATAAAGGGAACAGAAGCAGCAGGAGGCAGCATTTGCAAATATTCATGGTCCCAACAGAAAGCACGGTGTATTTGTAATTGTATATGCACCTCTGTCCTCTGACCTCTAAAATCTTATTTTGATTGATTAATCAACTAATATAATATAAACTAGTTTTTACCTACCTCCATTTCCATGGGATCAAAGTGGCCGTCGTCTCCCACTCTCAGACTCACTCTCTCTCTCTCAGTCTCCTCCATTTTTCTTCTTTTTTTTTATTTATTTATCGCTGCCAGTGCCAGAACTAGAATTACAAGTTAGAACTTGGAACGTCGAGACGACAAAGAAAGACAAAAAAAAGTTGGAGCCCTAATCCACTCAGAATCAGAATGTCAGATGACATGGATATGGGCTGCTTAACATGTACAACTCGATCAGCCCAATTTATAGGATCGGTTGGCCCATTTTCCTCAATTTTCCAGGCCCAAAATTGCTGCCTACTCAAACTCAATAGGGTGCATAACGTCTAAAACGACCACGCAAATGGATTGTTGCATTGATCAATGCGTTTTGGACACGAAACTGACTATCATTTGCGTTAACCATTTTATTTGATCGAAATCACGAAAATACCACAAAATTACACATGGACGAAACCGTTTCAAACTTGCGTTAATCGTTTTGTTTTTTAAAACGCAACCAAAATCTTTAACAGTTTCGTTAAACGAAACAAAAAAACGGTCGCAACGATCACCGTTTTCAGGCCTAAAACTCAATTCTCCGGTCTCCAGAGATGGCAGGATGTTGGGGCAAATTGCTTCGTGACTTACATGTAAAATCCGACTTAATCCTTCAATCGGAAGAAAAGATACTAAAAAAAAATCAAATGATAAAACTATATTAAAAAATTAAATATTAGTATTATTTTCTCCAGTCTCCGAGCAAGCTATCCCACTATATTTTTGAAAGGTCCACATGACATGGATCTCATCTTATCTTATTATATACATTATACAACGAACTTTCATATGGAATAAAGTCAGAGATTTTAAACTGATGTCATACATTACATCTGTTCAATTCATTAATTGTCGGTTGCCTATAGATTGCTACTTGCTATTACTTTCTTTCTTTCTTTTCAAACAGTCACAGCTTTAGGTTTTTGCTTTTCTTTTTATGGGGATTGGTTGCATCTCTTTTTTCTTTCATTCATTCCCCGTCTTCACCCAAAAGCCAAGGAGAATTTTCATGATTTCCGTCCAGAAAAGTTGACCTTGGTCAGAGACGACAAAGCATGTGCCCCAACTGGAATAAAACAAATTGTTTTCTAATCGCAAATAAGATCTTCTATAGTTCTTTGTTATTCTGTATTGTGCCACATTGGTGATGCATAAAACTATATATATGACCTTCAATTGGTGGTGTATCCTTCCCTTCACTGCTTCTGTCAAGTTTTATTTTTTCTTTTTTTTTTAAAAAAAAATGGCTGTGCATACAACTATGCTACGCAACATTTCAAGTCCATGAATTAACCAAATGAAAAGCATTTTTAAATTTAAGTAAATACTTCTTAATTAAAATTTATATCTATATATTATTTAAAAAATTCACCATTGCTCTCATTGATCTAACTAGATTTAGTCTTTACTTCAATACATGTTATGATATATTTAATAATGACTATAATTTCCAATTTTTGGTATTTATATTGAAATAAAGTTTAATTTATGCGTGCTATTATAATGATGTATTATGTATTATAGAATATGTAAAAATAATCAAATTTATCTGTCTTTGGAAGTTTTGTGATTTTTCGGTGGCCACAATTAAGACTCATGCCAAATGATATTCAGTCCGAATTTTGTAGTAATAATTTGCATATCTAACAACATATATATATTCATATGCAACAAAAAAAATGCATAAATTTATCTTTTTATTTTGAAATTTTGTTTGTTTTTTATTTGAAAATAAATAGATATATCAAGATAATTAAATTATTGTAAGATATATAACCATACCAATAACATCGTTTTAACAAACAGAAAGCTCTTAAATTGATTAACACTAGAAGTATTCATAATAATCAATAACATGGTAGTAACATTATTGTAATATAATTTATAAATGATTTCGCAGCAACGTTGCACTCAGATACTGAAAGCAACAAGAGATCTAAAACTATCTAGTGAAAAAATTGAGATACTTTATGCCAAGTCAACATCACAGAATCATATGGTCTTCCCCCTTGATCTGCATGCTCATTAATTCCTACAAACCAACCCCACAATTTGAAACCTCCTAGTTATTTAGCACCTTTGGCTAGTTTGGATGGTACGGGAATAATAAAGGAATAAGAATTTTGGGATCGTTTTAATATTATGGGAATAAGGAATGAATAAGGATTTTAGAAAAAAAATATTAAAAAGTGTGTAACTTTGGAAAGAGTGGGAAGATATTATTCCAGTAATAAAAATTATTATTTGAATGGTGAGTTAGGAATAAGCAAATTGATATTAATTTAAATAAATTATTAAAAATTATTATTTTAACATTAAATAAAGTACTAATTAAAGAGCACATAAAATTTCATTTAGTTATTAGTATTAAGTTAATTTTGTTGAAATTATGTATATATATTTGTTGGAAGATGTTATTCCTAAAAGAAGCTATTCCCAGAAAGGAATTATTCTTCTCCTTATTCCTAACTTGTTTGGATGCCTAGAAAGAAAATATTCCTAGGAAGAAGCTATTCTTCCCTATTCTTTGCAATCCAAACGACTCCTTTAGGAAGAAAACATTAGAAAGAGTGGGAAGATGTTATTCCGAAAAGAAAAAATATTGTTTGGATGGTAAGTTAGAAATAAACAAACTAATATTAATTTAAGTAAATTATTAAAAATTATTATTTTAATATTAAATAAAGTACTAATTAAAGAGCACACAGAAGTTCATTTAGCTATTAATATTTAGCTAATTTTGTTGAAATTATGTATATATAATTGTTGGAAAAAGCTATTCCTAGGAAGAAACTATTCCTAACTTTAGATTGTATGAGAAAAAGGAAGAATAACTTCTTCCTAGGAATAACTTCTTTCTAGACATCCAAACAAGTTAGGAATAAAAAGAAGAATAATTTCTTCAAGAATAACTTCTTCTAACAATTATATATGCATAATTTCAATAAAATTAGCTAAAATACTAAAAGCTAAATGAAATTCTGTGTGCTCTTTAGTTAGTACTTTATTTAATATTAAAATAATAATTTTTTAATAATTTACTTAAATTAATATTAATTTTGTTTATTTCTAACTCACCATCCAAACAATATTTCTTCTTCCCGAAATAATATCTTTCCACTCTTTCTAATATTTTCTTCCTAAAATTCTTATTCCTTCTTATTTCCATACCATCCAAACCGCCATAAGTAAATAAGTTATAAAAGTCATGACTTCGAAATCAAGCCTTTCTTCCGCCTAAGCGTTGAAATTTATAATTAAAAAAATATATTAGTCATGTGTACTGACTAAAATTAATAAATTTTGTCAAAAACAAAATCGGGCCTTTCTTCATCCTTTCAAAAACAGCATTTCAATTGTATAAAAAATTAATTATATTGATGCGGAAATAGCTGTAAAAGAATATCTGAACCGGACCGACAATAAAGAGATTTTTTCCTTAAAAAATGTGGTGGCCGTGTCCATACAACATAGTATATATTATAATAAATTAATAATTTAGTTCAATTAAAGGTTCATATTTAATATTTGACCAGTAAAACTATATAAAGGAACTTAAGCCGTTGATTTTAATATATTGATGAAAACATTTATATTCTGAGTTTCAATTTTTATAAATTTAACTTGTACAAGATCAAAATGTCTAACAAAAAAGAACGCAGTTAAAATGTACGTACTTTTTCACTTGTAAGCAAGCTTTTAAAAAACTCGTTTTTTTTAATCACCATTTTATCTTAATTTTAGTTCATACTGTACTGTTGTTTCATTGCTCGTATGTCATACCTAAATGAATTTGAAAAACAAATTATATATAACAAATTAATATCATTAAAATGCTGCGGCCTTTGGTTATGTTTCCGACACTAAGGACAGGCAAAAGAAAAACTGTCACCCTGTCATGTAGGATCCAAGTGACAGAGTATAAAGTAACTAAACCTTCATGAAAAATAATATAGAAGTATGAAAAATACAACATCGGGTGCACTGGTTCAGGATCTTTTATTTTACATTTTCCCCCCTCTCATATTGTAGATGTTTCCTCACAAAACAGCAATTGAAGTCTTTTTCTTTGTTTTGGTGATTAGTGATATATATTTTCATAAATACCGACCTATCTGCATAATTTCTATTTCTGCTACTTATAAAAGCACGGATCAAAGAGATGTTAGTACGCTTAAATCTAACAGGTAAACACGTGTTTCAGCTATTCAATCGATTTGATCTATATATGGTTTGATATCAATCGTCAGATGAAGCAAAAATATATTTTGATTTTCCGTCTAATAAAATATAATAAATTGAATAACATATCTATTTGTATTGTTGGTAGATTAAGCAACATATTTTTATTACCTAATATTATTTTATTTCTTTATTTATCCACATATGAGGACATCTTACGCTAATATATCAAAATACCAATGTGTCAGCGGATTGTTTTTACAGAGAAACAAACCTTTTTTTTCTCCATTGTAAATGTATAACCTTTGCTGGATATATAAGTAAATCATTTATAGCCATAGGAGTTGAAATAAAAAATTTGACGGGTACCGATGCATACCTAGGATATGAAGTCCAGTTCCTTCATGGTTCTTTTATTTTCCCTGCCTCAAATCTCACTATACTTTACACCTACGATTAACACTGTGTATTTACGATGTAATAACAAATTCGAAATTTAAAATAACTTTATGAGGTCTAAAATTTGTGATGCCCGTATAATATGTTGGATGTGAAGATAACTTGTTCATCAAATCATATGTTACTACTGTGTTTTTTATTGGCCAAATAAGAAATTACTTGTTAACCAACAAGTAAGGAGATGTTTTTTGATTGTAAGGAAAATATCTTATGGTAATTTTTTCTTCACCCTAAAAAGCACATAAAAAAAAATTCAGGCTTGTAATTTATTCTCTTCTATAAACAATATTAGACATGCGGTGTCATGTGGTTTTTCACCACCAATCTAATTTTTCACAATTTTTGATGTCTTATTATTTTTCTCTTTATCTCTTGAAGTTGTGTTGTGATATTGTACGACTACCTCAGTATTTCCATAATACGGATATTTTTTACAATTTTTTATTACAAATAAAATATAACAATATTAATAATTTATAAACCAAAATAAAAAATAATGATAAATTTTGTGAGTAGTTAAGGCATTAATTACGAAATTTTGGGACCTGGACATGAGATGAATAGTATTCATAAAATTTACCTATTTGTGTAAGGTGCTAAAACTAATTTTAAAGCGATAAAATACGAAATAAGGTGCAAAAACTAATTTTAACGCGATAAAATACGAAATATTAGAAGGGGTTCATGAAATCTTTTACGGGTCTAGTAGCGTGAATTATCTACTTCTAAAATCAATATTATTAGTAACATCATAGTATTTTCATGTCCAAACCCCGTTAATTTTTTTTTTACCCACATCCTATCCGTACCTGTTAGAAAATGGCTTTATCCGTACTCGTTAAAAATTAACGGTAAGGGTAAAATAACAGTACATAATAGATAATAATAATATTATTAATTTAATAAAAAATATATAGTGAGCTAAACATACAAATAAATATATAGATAAAGTACAACATTTAGTTAATACTTTACATATAACAAAAATCATGAAATTAATTCTCATGTCAGTTGACATTCAAAATATCTATATAACTAATTATAAATTATAATATAATAGAGTGCAAATTAATTTTTTCATCAACATAAATAAATTTCAATACAGATCAAAACTAATATCATATCTTACAAAATATGTTAATTACATTACTATAAATACATATATGTTTATAAAATTTTACTCGTTAGATAATGGACATAAAATATCCCTTACCCGTATCCGTATCCGTTAAGATAACGAAAAATTTTCTTTATCCATATCCATACCTATTAGTCTAACGAAAATAAAATCTTATTCATATCTGCCTTATCGAAAACGGTATAAGTAGAATAAATGGATAAACAGATTTTATTTACAGTCCTGTTATCCTGCAAAAATTTGTATTTGAGGTGCATGCATGTGGCACCTTCATTATCAGTCTAAAAGTATTGAAGAAAGCTAATTAAAGTCAAGCAAACCAAAAAGTGTAATTGGTATATAGATTTAAGACGTTACTTGAAAGGGTATATATAATAAATGCATAGTGAAAATTTGTATACCTGGATCCAGTTGCACGCCTTTTTTATTCTTCCGTTTCAAGGCCAAAATCATTGCCGTCGGAGAATAACATGATCTTGATCATACTCCGAGAGATTACTTTATAATGTTTTGCAACATACACGTGACACGTGTCCCATTCAGACTGTAGTGAACGCATAATATCCAAAATCATCAACTTTGATTCAATTCAACAACAATAATATAAATATTAAATGTTTCATATGCTCTGGTTGACCGGATGTGACATTATTTAAAAAGTTAGAGAAAGGAAAAAAATATATTACTCTCATTTGACCAAAAATCTTTCTGATCCCATCATTAATCCTATATACAGCGACCCAATTGCTTTTCTAAAGGCTGTCCTCAAGCCTCGTCTGCTCTTGCGCAGCTGCGCTGTTACGCTGTACGCATAAAAAATATAGTGAGTCAGGTACAAAGTTAATATATAATAACTGAAACATGAACTGGATTGAATAGAATTTTTTATTTTACAAGGTCCCAGACTCCCAGGTACTGATGACCTATAATCAGACATGCTGATGCACGGTCAATATATATGTTTATCCCCACACCAATTTTAAATTTCCGAGGGACCATTTAATAAGAAAGAATAAGTTTTTTTAAAAATAATTTTTTTTCTAAGCATCCAAACAAGTTAGGAATGAGATCGTTTGGATTGCTTAGGAATAGAAATAATAGTTTTTCTAGGAATAGTTTCTTTCTAGACATCCAAACATGTTAGGAATAAGGAGAATTTTTTTTTTCTAGGAATAACATCTTCCAACAATTATATATACATAATTTCAACAAAATTAGCTAAATACTAATAACTAAATGAAATTTTACGTGCTCTTTAATTAGTACTTTATTTAATATTAAAATAATATTTTTTAATAATTTATTTAAATTAATATCGATTTGCTTATTCCTAACTCACCATTCAAACAATATTTTTTATTTCCAGAATAACACTCTTCCCACTCTTTTCAGGCCGTTTGGATCGCTTAGGAATAAGAGAAATAGCCTCTTACTAGACGAAAATTTATTCCTAACCATCCAAATTCTTCACAAAGTTATACAATTCCTAATGTTTTTCGCCTAGAAATTGGTTATTCCTCTTATTCCTAAGCGATCCAAACGGTCTCAAAATTACACACTTTCTAATGTTTTCTTTCTAAAATTCTTATTCCTTCATTATTTTTATACCATCCAAACGGCCCTCGAATAATACGTTACTCCTTTTTTTATTATTATGACCTGACCAGACCAGAGACGGAGCCAGAAAATTTTGATTGGGGGTTCACCTGGGGCGAAGTCAGAAAAATTTGAATTTTTTTAATAAATTAATAATATTTAAACAAAAATATTATTTTTTTATATAAAGAAATTTTTTTTCGACATTTGTCATAAGAAGAATATGTTTCACCTGGGGGCCAAGCTACAAATTAGATATGTTTCGAATTTGAATTTGACTCAAATTATAATTTCAGTATGTCATAAATTAACTAGAAAATAAAATAATTGATTTAATAAATAAAAGGGTAAATTTTTTAGCAGCGGTACCTTTCATTTTTTTAGTATTAGTATTAGTATTTGTTAGTACTGTTTTATTTGTATAATTATTTTTCTTTTTTTGTCAAATTTTTATTATTTGTTTTCATGGTTGTTCGGCTAGGATGCTTATGAGGTTATCCATCATAGTTTATGTTTGGTCTATATTGTGGACCTATTTAATTAATTAAAAGACCCACTAACAAGAACTAAAAAAAAAATTAACTACAATTCTCCTTTCGGTTTATAAAAATGATCTTTTTGTATGGCAATAATTATTTACAAATAGAAACTGTTAATCAATCCAAAAAGACCTCACAAAAAAATATACTAAAAAATTATATGGGGTTCACTAATGAAAAATCATCTAAATATTTATGGGGTTCAAATATAGAATACATATGACAAATTTATATTTTATAACTATAAATATTCATATATAGTAATATTATTTCAAAAAATAGGGATGACATTGACACCCCTTTGTTATACCTAGATCCGTCAGTGGACCAGACAGAACAATAAATTTCTTTTACTCAAGGCGAGTTGCAACTCAAATAAAGTACATCTATACGCACAAAAAATGACAAATTCAAGCAGTCAAATTAAAAAGCATGAGTATAAGATAGAGATAGTTGTATTATTTTTCATTAATTTTATGTCTAGAAAAAATTAATTAACATCAATGCTATTAGATTTATAAATTTATATAAATATATTTTTTAAATAATAAATAATTTGAGATGGGCACTAATCTGTTAAGTTGCACTTCAACCAGAGCACTGCCGTCATGTATCTTGCACAGTTTGCCACACCCACACCAAAGTCTGCATGAGTAATGCTATCACAAAAACGACCTGTGATACTTTCGGATCCATATGGTTGCAACTTGAACAAAATTTAATTATTAACTAGCTAGGTATTTTAATTAGTTAGTTAAAAAATCATTAACCGTCTAATTGATGAACAAAATTAAATTTAATCGAGATTTATTAACGAGGAAGGTTCAGCTACCAACATTTTAGTTGTCTCAAATGCCAACATTTTATTTTTTAGTTAGTTTTTTAAATTTTAAAATTCAAACATTAAATCCAAACTACCGTTGATCTTATTTAATTTAATGAGCATTGTGTTTTCATATAAGTTTATTTGATACTCAATCAAAGGCTAAAACATGAATGTATTAAAACGAATCTATCACAGTTAACAAAGTTTTTTTTGTTTTTCTATCTAATGATCAAGTATCAAATAAATTTCAAAATTTACAAAACTTATATGAAAACATATTACTCGTTAAACTAAATAAGATCAACAGTTTAGATTTAATGTTTGGATTTTAAAATTAGAAAAATAATAACTTAATAGTAAAATGTTGACATTTGAGAATAACCAAAATGTTGATAGTGAACCTTCCTCTTTATTAACACACCGAATGATCGATCAAAGGCCGAATAATCAACGTCGCATGTGCAACTTTAATTTTGCTCCGGATATCCTCATTGATTGAACTAGTACACTTAATCTTGTATTAGCGATCTCTACTTTTCCTTATTTTATTAATTTACACCCTCGACTGCTAATAACTAATTAATTAACATAAAATTTCCAGACCGATATAAAAGTAAAACGCTTTTAATTAAGTACACTGGGGGCCTGCAATCACATGTGCTGCCTCACATTCGCATATAAATATGAGATTTCTCTGTTCCCATGCACACAGACATTAGACATAGCTAGCAGAGATGAAGCATCACCACTTCTTCATTAATGCTTCAACCTTAGTACATGCTCATGAGTCTTCCTCTACTCCTTGCTCATCTAGTAGTACCAGAAACAGTACTAGTCAATGGCACCTATCCCTTCCTTCAAAGTTCAATTCTGACTTGTGGTGCTTTAAGAATTCTGGTCGACCCATGGCGAGATCCAGCAAGCTCTCTGCTTCGTTTGTACGACAGACACCCTCCTAATCTTTCTCGTTTAATTTATATATATAAACATTTTAAATCTTTTAGACATGTTGCATGATCAAAGATAATATAATAACCTAGACCCTAGCTATACAATGAGCTTTCTTCATGAAATCACCTTGTTATTATATATAAAGTATAACAGATGATATGATCCTTTGAAGTTTTTGAATCATGCAAAACATATTTGTTGTGCAACATATATGTCTTATATATTCAACCTGTATTATAGGTTGAGACACAATCAGGGGGAACACGGTGGAATCCATCAACCGAGCAGATAAGAATATTAGAAGCATTGTACAGAGGCGGTATGCGTACGCCAAGTGCACACCAGATAGAGCTAATCACAGCTGAACTCAGCCGGTACGGGCGGATCGAGGGAAAGAACGTCTTTTACTGGTTCCAGAATCACAAGGCCAGAGAGCGGCAGAAACAGAAACGTTCAGCACTTCTAGCACTGTGCGCAAATACTACGGATATTATGTCACCTTCTGCAGCTGTGAGCAACATGGTATCTCATATAAACTAAACATTAATTCACCTGCACTTTTATTAGAAACTGAATATTTTTGTTCTTCCGTTTTTTTGAGGAAAGAAAGCATTTAGGAGATAAATTCATGGAAGGATGTATAGTTGTATACAATGGAGTAACATATATTCTTGCTATAATTTGTAACTTAGTTTTCATACTTAATTTGTGCGCCTGATATCTGTTATAAATATAATATATTTGTAATAGAATGTAAGTATGTAACAATGTACATTAATTATGTTTACTTGTCTTATATTGTGTATGAAATTTCTTTTCCTAGCTAGAAAATTACAGTACATGTTAACAAACAAAAAAAGGTATATGTTTACATATATTTGTTGCTCAGAAAACATTGGTAATTAATACTTCAAACAGAAATTAAGATCATTTTAAAATTACAAATTCTTTTTCAAAGCATGGAGAACAATATCAGCATGCTGCATGCAAGCAATATTGCAAAACCCTGTTGAGTCTGAACTCTGGAACTTTGAATTGAGCAGGTGGTCTGCTATATTGTATACCAAAATTTGTTGGCTGCAACAGTTAATTTGTTAAATATAAAGGAAAACCTAACTTACTATGTAATGATCTGGTTGTGGTACGTAGGGAAAGGAGTGTAGCATGGCGGGAAACAAGAAAAGGTGCAGGAGTTGGAATGTTGCTGGAATAGACGACGGAGATCATGACAAGGAGAAATCATGCGATGGTACCTTGGAGCTCTTCCCTTTGCACCCGGAGCGGAAAGATACCTGATCTTAATTAATATCGCCAATTACCTCCACACTGATTTCTATCTATATAAATGTGTAGGGGTCTTTTATAGACATTTAATTTAAAAATAAATTGGGAGGCTTGATTCCCAATTTATCTTAAAAAAAAAATGTGTTGATCCCGTCATCATTTCATTGTTCTCTAGTTTTTATTTCCTTTATTGTTTGTAGTTTTGGTAAGGAATATATTTTTTTAGTTATTTTTATTTCAGTTCTGCTTTGCCATTTTTTTTAAAAAAAATTGTACTCATCATGATAAGATATTTTGGAATATTTTTTTTAAGATTTTTTCTTTTAGCCATGAGAATTATAGCTTGTTTTTTTTTTTAAGGACTCTTACCTCCAAGCAACTAATTTTAAATCTTGATTTAAAATTAAACAACCGACCCAACCGGATATAAATTTTGTTCCCTAATAGTATTTCGATATATGAATCCTCTTACGGACCAAATTCTATACTATTTATGAAAAACTAGTTGTTATTACTTTTAGAACAATTGATTTTCTCCCCTTGCATGTAAATAAAAAATATAAAATTTATCCCGCAAAATTTCATAATCCGAAACAATAATAAAGTAGTATCGACAAGTAGATCATATAGAACAACTCAAAATTTGAAAAATTAAATCTAATAAATAAATAATAGATATACACATGTAGATGCACGAAATCGAATAATGTTAATTACATAATCTCAGAACTAGATATCTCATCATGCATGTTTCTTATTAAGTTATCAAATACTTTATTGGAATGAGACATTTCAAACCGTTCAAGAACACTCCAACCGTTGCTGATGGTAGGGGTGCAAATAGAGTAAAGAACCGGTCCAAATGGAGCGCGCAGTGCGACAGAGAAATCTTTAGCACCTGTTATTATATAAAAACTGGTGCAAAAATGATATCAATTTGCAGTTTTGCACAGATCTATGTTATGCCATTATTTCTTTTTAGCATTTGTTATTGCTACTACTACTACTAATAATAATAATAGGTGCTAATTAGGCGGTGCAAAAGTCTTTTTGTTTGGTACTATTATTGAATGGTATGCAATATAATAATTAAACATTTTTTGACTTAAAATTAGGATTCCAATAGTTTGAAAAACAGATTTAAGAGAGACAATTAAACAAATAGTGACAGGCAGTTGAGTGTCGAGTTGAAATGCAATAGAAGGTGGGGTCCGGGGTTCTCACGCCCCAGTTTACTTTTTTAAATCCCAACTGCAGCGCCAAGAGTCCAAGACATTAGAAAAGAGAAGATAGAGAAGTGAAAAAAAAAAAACTGGTCCAAATGGGGCATGCATTCATGCATGCTTGGAGCCTTTTTAACTTTTAAAGAGGGGTGTTGTGTCATGTGTGGCTTTTTTTAAACATTGAACTGTTGGAAAGACCTAGACCGCCCCCACTTTTTTAACATGCGTTGAAACATATGCAAATGCAAGTACTAATGAAGACTAATTTAGGCTGGTCAAATATCCTCTGCAATAATCTGTGATGCTGATATTAATTAATAATTTCCATTTCCATTTCCAATCCAGCACAGACATTGAGACATATATGAATATTATGTATTCCGATCCGACCTCCGCCCCCCTTTTTTGGTAGTGCAAATGACGGTAATTACAGATATCTCGACGTACATAAATCATAAATGATAACTGATAAGGGCCTACCTGGGCTGTGAAAGTTCAGTTCAATGTTGCAGGAAAGATGCGAGCCCAAAACCGAGATAACAGATCAATGGGCTCAGAGGCGGTTAGGCGGCCGGCCTTTATCAGGTCAGGTTTCTGAGTTTCTCTTTTAAAGCGAATTTTGGATTAGGCTTGCTGTGCGTAAGTACATATCTGTTTCAATTAGATACTGCTACTGTTTAGTGATGTTCTGTGGACTCTGGTATATAATGTATTACATTTCCTTTTTGCCATCTACTTCAGACTGCAGAGTTGCAATTTATTGTGAATTTGCACACTCAAATGTTTCTCTATTTACTTCTCTATTTTGGCACAAAAGAATCAGGTGGCAGCCTCACAGGCCCCGTCAAAATGTGACCACTTCATTGAAAATGGCATTCCTTTGTCTAATGGTCTCCGCCTCAGGGATTGTTTCTCACTCTGAAACACAGGATATATATGCACTCATTTATTTCAGAACAATGATCTGTGAGAGTCCGTGGTGGAATACTAGTGCTTGTTATGGCTATTTCTTGTTTTCTTATTGATACTATTTCCATCAAGTTTTTGTTCTGGTACAGTTGTTGTACAGAATTTGGAATCACCTAGCATTTTGAAGGTGCTGATTGGAATACTGGCGACTCCTGCCGGCGTGAGCAACCACTCTGCACTGATCAGGTTATTTAACACTTCCATATTAAGGAGTTTATTAAAATCTGCTTACATATATTTCCAATACTTATTGATATTAAATGTGTATCGTATTTGAGAATTTCTTCCCAGCATGTATTCGGATTTAAAAACTTTAGATGCAAATTACCAGTAGCACCACATCTAATTGACACAGGAAGAACATCATGATGACTTCCACTATCATCATTTAAAGCATCACCACCACCTCCAACCTCCATATTGTTATTAGTTTAATTGTACTTCCTAAAACTTGCTAGATTGCGTTCTATATACCCTATTATGTTAGCTTAAAATGACCCATATCATATGCGAGAACTTTGGCCTGTGGAGAATACCATTCCCGCTTGGCAATTGGCAAGCCTCCATTTGTTCAAGGCACTCGAGGGATCAAGAATTCATGTATTAGATGTGAATGAGTTCAGAGCTGATGCCCATCCTGCCACTACAGGCCAAGCAAATTAAGAGGGATGAGAATTAATTATCGCATGCATTGGTGCCTTCCTGGTTTACCTGACTCAAGGAACACATGCATATTTATCGCAACACTAAACACATTACAATTAATAGAGCCTTTTAAAATTAGCTATTAAAATTTCTTTGATTTTGAGTAATAGATGATCTTGAGCATATCATGAAGGCTTTTATGTTGAGAATTGCTCCTCTTTCGTTTCTTGTTTTCTTTGCCTTCTGAAGTTTCGGCTAATTTTGTAGTTAAGTAGGATGTGTAATATATACGAAACTTAATCCTTTGAATTTGTTGGTTGTAAGTTTTGTTTTCTTTTTTTTTTCTGCTGGAAGGGACTCACCTTCACAACCCTTCCCTCAGTTTAGCTGTGTTCTGGCACTAATAATTCTGTCTATGGCAAAAGTTTAGAAATGCTTTGAACTCGTGATTCATTCTACATAACGTAACCGGGTATGCACGTCGAAATATTAGATCCCACTTCGACACTATATAAACACGGGCTTCGGTATCTCTGTTTTAACCTAGGCCCAGGAAGAATACTGTAAAAATTGGGACATGCAAATTTGTATCTTTTTGAGGAAATTAATAAAAAAACTCAATTGGTATTCACAACTTGAACACATTTTCGGAATAGTATAACTAGTTGAACTTTCTTTCAGGAAAATAGAAAACTCATTATTCCAAATGCTCTTAAATTTTGCTGACTGCAATTTTGATGAAAGGCACGTTCATTAGCTTCATTAAATCAACATCAATTGCATGCCTCAAAGTAACATATGGACGTTATTATTTGGAGAAGAAATAAGGCAACAATAATTTCAATATGCACATTGTATGTGCACACTACCTGTTAACAGGGATGTTAACTAATAGCACATTGGATATAGACCCAGCCTAAAAAATAAATTAAAAAAAATCATAATTAAAGGAAAATAGAAGGGAAAGAAACAAGAAGCACAAAAAGAGATTAAGGATTGCTAGTGCTCAAATCACTGTCATCATCCCCATCTCCAGCCTCGGCCTCCTTGACCTCTTGTATCATCTTCAGCACCTGCCATGCAGTGGGTCGACTCTCTGGAGACAATTGAATGCATGCTGCGGCTATGTCGACAATCATGGTTAGTCTTTCATCATCTACACTTTCCCCTTCCTCTCTGACAGACCGGACCCATGCTGGCAGGTCTCTCGACACCAGGTCTTGGTGGTCTAGTGGTGATTTCCCAGTTAGCAGTTCTAGAAGGAGCACGCCATATGCATATATGTCCGATCTATAAAACAATCAATAGTTGTAAAGTTGTTTACGATATTGCAACAGCAAAGTTGTACAAATTACAAATTGGGTTCGCCAAGAGGTTTATAACACATGCCAAAACTACAGGTAGAGATCATAAAGGGTGATTTTTGTTCTTTCATGCATAATAATTTATCCATAACTCAATGGCAAATATGAAACTAAAAATTATCCAAAGGTATTTCCAACCTGGGTGTAAGCCTTCTGTTTGACTCCCTGGCTTCTGGGGCCCGATAAAACCTGGACTCCCCATCTGTTTCAAAAAATTGTTCATCAAGGAGAAATGAGAGGCAGCAGTCAGCGAGGCATGCCTCGAAATCAGGGCCAAGAATCACATTAGATGATTTGATGTTGCCATGCACTAGACGTGACGCCTGATGGATGTACGAGAGACCTTGTGCCACGTCTTCTGCTATTTTCAGGCACGAGGTCCAGTGCAGAGGCTTTGCACGTGAAGATTTCGAACCTACAAAATCAAAATATTGATTGATGAAAACCTTTTCAGCATCAGTACAAGTATAGCTTGCTCTATACTAAGTTATAATTTGCAATTTATCTTAAAGCTATCTTATTTTTAGGAATTTCTATTGTTTATTGGGCACTATTTAGCTGATAGCTGTTACTTCAACAAAACCAAGTAGAGACTAAAACACAGAGATCATGGCAGGTAGGAGATACCAGGAGCAAGTTGCATGTAATATTTTTACAGATACAGATATTATTAATTGAGTTACTTATATTAAACAGTGTATAACAGGAAACTAATGCCATTGCAATTTGGTCATCATGAGATTGTTAGTGCAGAATCAAGGTTGTATTTGTCAACTTAAGAGTTTCTTTTTTTTCTTTTTTTTTTTTTGCACTGTTAGCATTTAAAAAAAATAAGGTACGAGCAAGTACTGCTCTCATAAGGGTACAAGAATATGTTGAGGTGTCATTATCATCGACTATTGTCCCAATTTGTTAGCATTTCCTTCACTATTTGAGCAATAATTTTGGTGGTTGAGACAAACTCATAGCATGTTTCATACTGTATTAACACGATCAAGTTCATTAAATGTTGCCTCACACCTTAACTTTATGTGGATGAGATTATCTAGGCTCATCTCATCAGATAAAATCTATTATCTTCAAAATTGCAGCCTGTTTTTATGCACTAAGTGGAACTGAAATCACCCAACACAAAAATCAGCCCGATATCCATACAAGCCCGAAGTTGACAGATACAAAATCCCAATGAATTACATTATTGACGTGTAGGACTATATTTAATTGATTAAAATCCTAATAAAAATATATAACAAGTTCCTTCTTAAGCTCTACACAAAAAGAGACTTAAAAACGTACCATGTAAAAGAGAAAACAAACTGCCATTAGGCTGATAATCATAAACGAGCAACCTCTCCTCCTTGGCATGAAAATAGGCACGAAGTGGCACCAAATTCGGGTGCCGAAGTCTGCCGACCGCCTCCATGTGCCTCTCAAAATCCTCCTTACCGGCCAACCCGATCCGACCTGCATCGAGCCTCTTGACGCACAAAATGAGCCTGGTATCTAGCACGGCCTTGTACGTGGCACCTACACTGCCTCTTCCGAGCATCTCTGCAGAAGCTTTCATTAGCTGCTCCAAATTGTAGCCTGGTGCCTCACCGGCACAGAAAGTCAAGCACCCACTTTTTCCCAAGTTTTTGGCCTTGTCCTTTTCCCTGTCTTTGTCTTCTGGTATTTCCATTATCATTGCTGCAGTGGGCTCTTCATGATCTTCTGTGGTGGTCTGTTCACTGCCATTTGCGCTTTTTTCAGGAGTGTGGATTTTGCCGTGGCCGGTTAATTTATGTCGCTTGATCTTCCTTAAAGCTAAGACGAGTGTGAGAAATCCAATTAAAAATATTGTGGCGGACATGAATCCGATGGCGATGATGGCGCGCTTATGGGGGCTTCTTGAAGGCGTGGCGGAGGATTCAGAGAGGAGAAAGCCTTGTCTGGGGCCGTTAACGGAAGGCGGTAATGCAGGAGAAGGTGCGTTGGTAGCGGGATGGGGAAAGAAGGCAATGCGGGCGCTACATTGGCGCCGAACAACCTCTCCACACAAGCCAGGATTGGCGGCAAAGGATGGAGAACCAAAGGAAGATAGGAGGGCGGTGGCGGGGACGGGACCAGTGAGATTGTTAGAGGACATGTTGAGGGATTTCAAAGAGGACTGGTTGAAAGGGGGTACGGGGCCAGAGAAAGCGTTGGAGTCGAGTTGCAGGACGAGCAAGCGGGGGAGGCGGGTGAGAGGGAGGGGGAGGGAGCCGGTGAAGAAATTGTGGGAGAGGTCGAGAGTGCGGAGGCGGTGGAGGGAGAGCAGAGAGGCGGGGAAAGGGCCGGAGAAGCGGTTGTGGGCGAGAAAGAGAGCCTTGAGATTGGTGAGGGGGGAGAGGTCGGGGACGGGGCCGGCGAGGGAGTTGAAGTTGAGGCTGAGGATGCGGAGCTGGTCGAGGCGCGCGAGGGAGGAGGGGGCGAAGGTGCCGTTGAGGGCGAGGGACTCCAGGACCAGGCGGGTGACGCGGAAGGGGCGGGCGGGAGAGCAGGCGACGCCCGGCCATCGGCAGAAGGAGATGTTGGGAGAGAAGAGGAGAGGGATGGAATTGGAGGGGTCGGCGGAGGACTTGAAGGAGACGAGCGCAGAGGCGTCGGAGTCTGGAGGAATACTGCCACTGCCACCGCCACTGCAGAGGAGCACCAGCAAAAGGAAAGAGGACAAGGACGACCACATTCTCGCATTAATTCATAATTAATTTACTTCATCTTTCAAATTTGAATCTCTCAGTGGTGACTCTCTCTCAGTCTCAGTGAGTGCTTGCTGGAGAGTGGAAACTACTCATTAATGCTCTCCAGTATTCTTCTATTCATATTTTCATATACACCACTGCCTTCATAGAATCACATCCTCTACCGACCTTTTAGAGTGACAACTTCCGATCTATATCGTTAGATCTAATCTCAACGGTTAAAGGAGTCCAAAAAATCTTAACCGTCGAGATTAGATCGAACGACTCGGATCAAAAGTTGGCCCTCTACCAACCACAAAAGATTGGCAGAGGATACCCTCCCCTGCCTTCATTGCCTTCATAATCTCTTCTTTATGTTGATAATATTACTTATACAAGTATTGTTTTAAAAACAGTCATCACATGATGCATTTATAATCTCTTCAACAATCATCTCAAACCAAACAAAAAGTTGGATCAAGTAAGATTTATCACAATTATTGCAAAAAAAAAGTAAATAAAAAGTTAAAAGTATTCATGAAGAGAATTGGAACAAGTAAAAAGTATTAAATGGAATTATCTCGGAGAAAATAACTTAGTAAATATGAAAGTTCTCTATTTTGTTCAAGCAAAATGTGTAAAATAATTTCAAATTTTATTGTAAAGTAATACAATTAAAATCTAAATGGTATTGCTGATTTTTTAAATGTAATTAATCAATATAAATTTCTTCACAACCATTTTGAAAATTCGAAAGAGGTGAAAAGAGAAAATGGTGTTGTGATCATTCACGGTCACCATATGCTGGCAAATTTTTTCCTTATTTAGCTACTTAATTATTTTAAATTTTCAAATCAATAAGATTAGACCAAAAATTACCTTTTATTCTCAAAAAGCGTTCTGTCATTTTTTTTATTTTTTTGGCCTTTAAATCAATTTATTTCGTTTCTAAGTCGCAAGTGATGATGTGTTTTGGAACATAAAAAAGTACTTGAGAAAAGTAAAAACAAAGAAATGGAGAGAGGAAAAAAAAAAAGAAAATAAGGCGCAAGAGCAAGAGGACAAAGAAAGGAGGAAGCAGGTTAGACTGGGCTGGGACCTATCTTTCAGAGTTTCAGATCGTCTTTGGCTTCTAGCATGCACGCAGTTGCGCCGCGAGTGATCTCGATGGATGATGACCAATGAGGAAGCAGTTTAGGCCATATTCTTCTGCTCTACAGAAACGACACGGTATGTTCAGCTACATAAAATCCTGAAAATAGCCAGGGAGGCAGCTTAGCGTCACGTGAAAGCTGTTGTTTATCGAGAAAGGCGAGGTATCTATCTTCCTATCACATTTCTCTACTATTTGTTCATCTGTAATTTAAAGAGATCATACTTATTCGCGCAGGCGGCAGGCAGTGAAAATGGAAATGCATGGCGGATTGTAGAGGAGCAGAACGAAGCACTTTTGGAGGTGGCGACGATACGAATTACTGCGGATGCGGTGAACTAGCCTAGCGGGTCGGGTCCCATAATTTCCGGTAAGCCCGTGCGGGTTTGGACCGGTTTTGATCCACAGGTAGGGTTTACCAAACGGTCCGGTCCGGTCCGGTCTAAATTCTCACGGTCCACGGATTATCACGGACCACGGGTTCACAGTTCAAGGGTTGGCACGGTCCACCTCTCAATTCTAGACCTAAATCCTTGATAGACCCGACCCTAAGTGAACCGGACGGGTAAAGACGGACCGGTCCTGTCCAAGGACGGTCCAAGAACGGTTTTTTCCAGATTTTAAATTTGTTTCTTTTTTCATTGTTTTCATCTCAAAAATTTGTTAAATAAATATATAAAAATTCATTAAAATATATTATATTTATAGATCAAATAATTAAGTATAATTTTGTAGTCTATTTTGAATTTATTTTATTTTAAATTTGATTTGTAATTTTTAATGTTTTCTTTTTTTATTGTTGATGGTTTGATGACAAAAAATTGTAAAATATAAGTTATAAAAATTAGCTAAAATATATTATGTCTAATAATATATATAGAATAAATAATTAATTGAACAAATTCAAATAAAGTTAATAATAAAATAATTTTGTAGTCTATTTTTTTTAGAATTAGGGGTTGGGTTTGACTTTAGACGGGTTTAAGGGTTTATCACGGGTTTAGGGTGGGTTTAAGGGTCGGTCCGGTCCGGTCCACGGATTAAGACGGGACGGGTCAACAAGGGTCTATACTAGAAAGTGCGACCCAAACCCTTGATAAACCCGACCCGTACCACCCCCTCGGTCCATCACGGTTCTTCCACGGTCCGGATCAGATACGGGTCGGGTCAGACCGGGCGGTCCAGTGGTAAACACTATACAGGGGCATGAAGATTTTTTTTATTCTAAGTTGTTAATGACCCCGTATAGTCGCCATGGATTATATATTTATATTTGCTTGTTGATTGACCACATTGATATACACAGTTTGTGTTCGCATTCAATCAGTCGTACAATATCGCCTATTGCGAAATGTAATATATGAATTAAAACAAATAATGGTTCGCTCAAAAAATAACAAGTAGAAGAAGTTTCAATTAACGATCGCATAATTTTTCTATAATTGCTCAAATTTTATTTTGAACGGTTAGAAAACTATAATGTTATAACTTAAGAACCAACTCTTGATCTATTGACAAAGAACAATGCATCTTACGTGAAAAGTCGCAGGTTTGAAACTATGTTGGAAGATCTTTCATAGACATTTTATTTAAAAATAAATTGGATATAATGTTATAACGTTATAACGTGCCAAATTTTTACAACTTATATTATCACTCCGTATAGATGTACTTTAAGAGGAATTAAATAATTTACTTTCTAATTTGTAACAGATAATTTACCTATATCCTTATACGTAAACAAATAAGAAACAAAATAATACTAGACAACAAAGATATGTTGCTCAATCTACTAGCGATACATTTAGATATTTTGCTTAATTTTCATTTCTTATTAGATAAAAAATCGAAACATATTGCTATTTTGTCTAGCAATTGATATCCAACTACAAATCAAATCGATCGAACGGCATAAACATGTAGATACACACTAGATCTAGTGTATAAACCCTCTTGAATCCGTAAATTTATAAAGAGTGATTAAAGAGAGCAACAAATTTTGATGGTATTCTAGTACTATCAATATCAGCCCACCAACACAATTAAACCATACTTCTTACAATGTCAGCTATGCACCGATATTCTCTGCAGTGATCGATTTCGTCCGATTAATGGTGAATGTTCTGTGATTAATATCGAAATTCGTCGAAATTTGTGAAATATATTAAACTTAACCGTCGAGATTAAATTGGACGGTTATGGCGAAAGAACTGCACCGGATAATGGTCTCGTCATGATAAATTAAGTTCAAACGAATAAAAATTTTACAAGATTAATATTCTGGGTACTGGTCTACTGGAGACAGCATTCTGTTGGAAATTGGCGGCTTGGATGCAAAATGGACCAGTTTGTGTTGGTTTAAAATTGTAAAATTAAGTTTAATTTGGATTCACTTTTCCCGAGTTGCGTTTTTCCAAAGTAAAGTGGGGCATGATGAAATCTGACCTGCCTTACCACTTACCTGTTAGTCTGTTACCACAAGTTAAGGTTCTGAAATGAGGTCTAAATTATCTAATATATCTTTAGCAAACTTATTCACCACAAAAATCATTAGTTAATTAGGTCTGAAAAAAAAGTTCTCGAACACGTGTAATTAAAGTTATACAATACAACCGGACGAAAATAAATGCTCCTCTGAAGCACCATATCCATGCAACATAGATTAAATATTTTTATAACTTTTATTTATAAATTTTAGAATTATTTTGTTTAAATGGTGTGTGAATTTTTTTCAATTAAACAATAAGTACTAGTATTATGAATTTTTTTAATCCCATTGTAAAATTTTCTAACTCCGCCATCCTATTGATTCTTTTCTGATCAATCGCTACCACACATCATGATATTCAATGCATAGATTATTTTTCAGAGACGGGTGGCAATTATCACACCAACAAATTTTATTAATAAAAAATATAATACAAAGAGAGTACAAAAAGTAAAAAGAAAAAATAGCCTAGAAACTTTACAGGTAAAAAGAAAATGAGAAGAAAAAAAAACTAATCTAAACGTGTTTTTTTCCGGGAGTCAACACATGCGCAAATTATCTTTAGTAGACCTGGTGGTGTGTCAATGTTCGAGAAAATACTCCAGACTCCAGTTGTGCGATTTACAAATATTCTAAGATATTGCAGTCCAAATGTAATATGTAAATGTAATGCATATATGGATGGGCTATTATTTCTTTGAAATCGACTATCATAACCAGAAAGAAAACATATATCAGGGTTCTAAATATAATACATAATCAAATATATCTAGAGCAATGGATTAGGGATATATATGCATGGATAGTGGTAGCTAGGCCTAGGTTCATGGTTCGATTTTGTGTCCTTTGGAAATTTGTAACTTCTGCTCTTAAATGGTAACCGATAGTAAGGTTAAGGTGCCTGCTTATTTCTAAAAGAGAAAAAAAATGAAATGAGTGGACTGGGTAGCTACTAAATAGTTAGGGGATCACTACAAAAGTATGATCTTGATTCTTGAGCATAAAGGTTGCTCACCCAATTAGAACCTATTTACAAGATGAGCACCATATCTTGATATATATATATACATCCATGCACTCCACACCGCACATATGCACAGATGCACTCCCAAAATTTATTTTAAGCATCAAAACATATAGCATGCATGCAAATGCAAATGCAAGCTCTTTCCTCAGCTAGCTTGACCATGATAAAGAGAAGCCACCTGGCATGGCTCCTCATGATTTCGATCCTCCTCCTCAAGTCTCTTCAATACACCTCAGCAGATGAAAATCTGATCCATAGCGCATGCAAGGATGCACCGTCAAAGGAGACATGCGAGTCGGTTCTCCTCTCAGATCCACGGGGCATCCTTGCGTTCAACCGTAAGGATCTTGCATTAGTCGGCGTCGACTCAACGATCAGCACAGCATCGGCGGCGAACAAAAATGCGGAGTACATGGCAGACCAGTACAGGGGTTCCGAGCAGGGGGAGGCTCTGTCACAGTGTGCACAGCTCTATCTACAGCTCACGGCCAATCTTCAGACTGTGAAGAATGCGTTGCTTATGTCGTCATATGAGGGAGCGTACCAGGCGGCGACTGACATGTGGCGCATACCAGACGCTTGCGACAATGAGTTCGCAACCCGGAGATTGTCATCTCTGTTGAAGCGGAAGAACAAAGACTTGAATCACAAGATTTCGCTCTGTGTCTATCTAACGTATCAGTTGATTGGAGATGGCCATTACATATCTAACATAAAGGATTAAAATTTTCCTTTGGTAGCTCCGGTATATGGCAATTGGTGCATACAAATTTTATCATTTTTCTGAAATCTATGATAATGAATGAAATTGGCAACTAATGGAATTTTAAGATGACTTCAAGCTTGTCCTTCATATATTAACTGCAGTTGTAATCATGCTTTGTTGTGATATATATATCAGTCCATATGTACATGTATATATAACTTGGAATGGCAATTATATCGATATATGATGAGCAATGCGAAACCATTACAAACCCAAAACCAAATATATTTTGTCCGAATTTACTTACGGGATATTAAGGAACATTTCTATTTCCATATTATCAATAATTTATCAAACATGATAAAATCAACGATTAGCTGAAATAAAATACTGTCAAATTTTTGTCCTCGAAATCAAATTTTTTTTCTTCTTTAAGAATCAGCTCTTGTTCTACTGGCAAAGAGCAATGCATCTCAAGTTAGAAGTCGAAGGTTCGAAACTCAACTGGAGGTCTTTTATAGACATTTAATTTAAAAATAAGTTAGGAGACTTGACCCCAATTTATCTTTTAAAAAAAATTCTCTTCTAGATTTAATTGTAATTCTAGGAATTTTAGAGTGTAATTCCTTTTCTCTTTCCTAGGATGTGGTGGTTGAGTTGTATATCTATTTTACTTGCTCTCTGTAATGTAATGTTGATAGTTGAATGGAATGAATGCCTACGGGCTTCTATCAAAAAAAAAAAAAGAATGTCAACATCAAAGTTACAGTAAAAATCAGTGTTTTTAAAATGGTACGGACATTCCTACCGGTCACATGATAGAAATTCGATATTTTTTGGTATTTTTTTAAATTTTTCAATTTATTCTCTCACAATATCGGATACTGCCGTTTCGGTCACTATTTCGATTCCTAGTATTATCAAAAATTTTCGGTATCCAGTACGATTTTTAAAACACTGGTACAGATTGTATAGGTTTGGTCTATGTAGTTTCTATATCATAATTTTAGTCAATTTATTTCTTTATTATATTATTGCTTCCTTTGTTTTCTCCCAAGTGGCCAAGTCCCAACCAGATCCGGACTATAAAAAAGCAAGTTAGAAAATAAATAAGACAAAATGTTCGATTTTTCCTCAAATTTCTTCAGCCGTTGAAGCACCACCGCAACAATCGTTCCATAGACATCAATCATACCTGGACTGGGCTGGGCTGTTTATCAGCACCTATTGACTCGCCATCTCTAAAGAGCTGTTTGGATCGCTTAGGATTAGGACTAAGAGGAATCCGAAAAATTTAAAAATAGTAATAAATTAATATAATATATTAAAAATAATATCAATATAATAATATTTTTTTAAATAGTATCATGAGATCGGAATCTAGGATTTCGATCTTAGCTAAGATCGGATTCTGGGATTCCGATCTTAGCTAAGATCGGAATCCAGAATTTCTAACAGGACTGAAACTGGATTTTTATCGTTTTTAATGATTTTCATATAGTTCTATATTATAAATATTAATTTAAATTTTAAAATTTTTGATATTATAAATATTAGTTTGGCATTTTGAATAATTTTTGACATTTTGGATTTTTGACATTATAAATATTAATTTAATATTTAAAATTTTTTATATTATAAATTTAAATATTAGTTTGGCTCAATTAGTTTGGCATTTTGGATTTTTGACATTTTGAATAATTTTTTATATTAGAAATTTTGATATTAATTTAATATTAATGGTTTTTTTTTCTTTTTTAATTATGTTAAATGTTGTTGTTCTTTAATGGTGATGATATGCATGACTTCTATATTTTATTTTTTTATGTATGACATAGTTATGTATGTCTTTTATCTTTTATAATAACTATAAACTTATTAGGACCAATCACAACGAGTACGAAACACCTAAGTACGAGATAGTCACAACAAAAATGACAAATGACCAAGATAATCACACTTTAAACTGAAAAAATAGCTCTGCATTCGAAAAATTTCGCGCTAGAAAAGTATCAAAGATGCTTTGAAAAATTCTCAGAAAAATATTGAGCTGTTTATTGGCGGACCTATTTTCCTATACTTAAATTTCATAATTTTCGGACGTACCATTTGATCACAACAAAAATGACAAATGACCAAGATAATCACACTTTCATAATTTCAAAATTTTCATAAATTGCAGTAGCTAGAATGGCTGAGATTGACCAACAAGAAGCCGTGGCAGCTTTCTGGAACGAAGCCGCTCAATTCGCTGACAACCCTGGTGCCAGTAATCAACAAGAACATGATGAGGCTTTTTGGAACGAAGCCGCTCAACTCGCTGAAAATCACGGTGCCAGTAATGAACAACAACCTGATGCCGCTTTTTGGAACGAGGCCACTCAATTCGCCGACAACCATGGTGCCAGTAATCAACATGAAATGAATGCGGAAGAAGATCAACCGTGGTGGCATGAAATTCTGCAACATGTAGATGACCAAGATCTCTAAGGGTGTGTTTGGATGAGCATAGAATAAGGAATAAGAATAAGGAATTTCGGTATGCGTGCTTATCCAAATTTCTTATTCTTATATTATGGTTTTGTGGGTGTGTTTGGATGAGCCGGGAATAGGGAATAGGAATAAGGAATTTCGATTTACGTGCTTATCCTTATTCCTTATTCTTATACCAGATTTTGTTAGTATAGGAATAAGGGCCCTTATTCCTTATTCTTGTGTTGTTTGGGTTGCACAAGAATAAGAATAAGCACGCAAATTAAAATTCTTTATTCCTATTCCTTATTCTCGACCTTTCCAAACACACCCTGTTAGTATAGGAATAAGGGCCCAAATTTCTTATTCTTGTGTTGTTCGGGTTGCACAAGAATAAGAATAAGCACGCATACCGAAATTTCTTATTCTTATTCCTTATTCCATACTCATCCAAACACACCCTAAGTATTTATTACTTTTAGAAATCTATGTATTTGTTAGATACTTTATTTTTAAGTAGAGTGTGCTAATTTATATTATGGTTTTATTATGTACTTTTGTCTTTTTGTTGATTAAATTAATATCAAAACTTCCAATATCAAAATTATTCAAAATGTCAAAAATCCAAAATGCCAAACTAATTGAGCCAAACTAATATTTAAATATTTATAATATAAAAAATTTTAAATATTAAATTAATATTTATAATGTGAAAAATCCAAAATGTCAAAAATTATTCAAAATGCCAAACTAATATTTATAATATCAAAAATTTTAAAATTTAAATTAATATTTATAATATAGAACTATATTAAAATCATTAAAAACGATAAAAATCCAATTTCAGCCCTGTTAGGAATCCTGGATTCCGATCTTGCGTTCGGAATCTGGGATTCCGATCTCGTGATACTATTTAAAAAAATCTTATTATATTGATATTAATTTTAATGGATTATATTATTTTTTAATTTTTCGGAAGAGGAATAGTCTTTTTCTAGACTATTCCTCTTATTGAAATTCTAAATTTAATATTTCAAATATCTTTAATTTGAAAATATATTTTTTTAATTTTAATGTTTTGAAAAGTAAAATAAAAAATTATAATTGGTTTTAATTGACGGTAATAGGGAAGAATTAATTAGTTTTAGCCACCTACTAATAATTCACAAATTTAATTCCATTGATCTTTATCATTATGTTCTTGGGATATTATTTATTTAATTCCATTTCTTAATTAATGACATGTCCAAATGATAAAGAGAGGAAACAGTAATTTTTAAGACGTATAATTAGTGCATGAAAGGCACAAATATAGTGGATTGGCATCCTCAGCAGCCGAGAGTTTGGCTGTTCCATACAGTCAACTCTTCTTTTTTAAAATATTTCAACATTTTAAAATTTAAATAATGAATTCAAACCGTTGATCGTGTTCAATTTTGTGGGCGATGCGTTTTTATATAAATTTTATAAAATTTGGAGTTAATTTGATACTAGATCAAGTGGTCAACAAATGAACGAATCTGGTTAACTATCACTGATTAATTCTAATACATTCATAATTTGGTCACTTGATCTAGTATCAAATTAACTCCAAATTTTATAAAATTTATATAAAAACGCATCGCCCATAAAATTAAACAAGATCAACGGTTTGGATTCAATATTTAAATTTTAAAATGTTGAAATATTTTTAAAAAAAAGAGTTAACTGTATGGAACAGCCAAACTCTTGACTGCTGAGGATGCCAATCCCAAATTATAGTAGGTGCGCCAAGTTTTTGCAAAATTATAAGGTACAGGGACATCTTGCGCTTAGGCACTTTAAAAAAATTATTAGAGGTACCTAAGCCCTATGTGAAATTTAAGTTTGGGTTAAATTGCCAGATAAGAAGCCTATGTATATCAATATAGGATAATGTACAAAAATCATTTTTTCTTACTTGAGGAAACATTATTAACGTTTTTATTTTTCTTTTTTATGCTAAATCGTGCTGCAACTATTTTTTTTTTTAAGATAAATTGGAGGTCTAAGCCACCCAACTTATTTTTAATAAATTAATTAAATGTTTATGAAAAACCCCCCAGCCGAATTTCAAACCTGGGACCTTTCTCGTGCTGCTACTATTTATTTACAGTTTATAATCCATTTCTCTATTTTCACGACATAGATTATGTTTTAGTTTTATGAACGGTTGAAACAGAAAAACGATTTTTTTCAACCATTGTAATAGACAAATTTATTCTTAAATTAATTTTATATTCTTCAAATTTAAATTAAAAAAAATTGAGAAAATAACTCGAACGGACATTTCTGTACTTCCTCAGAGGCCCAGATTTACGAAACGGGCTATGCGTGATCCGTCTGGAGAAATTGTAGGATCCTTATCGGACTTCAACATTTCGGGTTCCAGTAATCCAGTTAGGATCCTTCAAATTTCGCCCAATAACTTTGCCACTTTGCCTCCCGTCATTTTTCGCTTCTGGATTCTGACTCTCTCTCAAACCTGTACGGCTGCACCACTGTACTACTCCGTCGGCGTGCTTCGTGGCGGCGATCCTCCTCCGTCGAGGTCGAGTTGTCCGAGAGAAGAAGCCACAGGAGAAGTTCAAGCGAGTGTTTGAAACGCGATGATAAAGGTGATTGAATTTTGTTACTTGGTTAGATTGTATGATGGAGAGTTGGTGGACTGGAGATTGTTTTTTGAATTGATAAATGTGCTTGTTTTTGGCATGTTTTGATTTAATTAGAGCTATGATTTGACTTATGGTGGAATGAATAATACCTTTTCTAGTGTAATGCAAAAATGAAAAATGAACACCTTTATGCATGATATATATTTAACTTCTGAAATAATTTCAAAATGAATTTATTTCACTTTCCGTTGTATAATGTTCTTTATGCGTTCATTTCGTTCAAGCGATGATGAAACTGTACATATTCGTAAGCAATTTCCAAAAAAAAAAAATACAATGACTAAAATCCTCAACAAATCGCTACAGTTCAAGTTATTATCCTTTTATTCAAAAAAAAAAATTGCTGTAGTCCCTTACTTTTCCATATCCACAATTTAAAAATTGTCCGATGATTTTTCATATGTATATGATAATATAGGGGCGGAGAGGGGCTTGGCTTGGCCCCACTAATACTTGTGTTGTTTGCTCATTGATATTAGATAGTTGAATTGAACCGAAAAAATTAATACTAACGTTACTGTTCATATTAATTTTGATAATAACAGAAAAAAAATCAAAATTTTAATACTAACGTTGCCGGATCGTCATCCCAGTTGACGAAAGCCCAATACCCTTGGATCGTCATCCCAGTTGACGATCCAAGCTTGGATCGTCATCCGAAATAACGATCCAAGCTTGGATCGTCAACTGGGATGACGATCCAACGATCCAACGAAAAAATAAATATTAAAAAAAGATTTTGAAATTTTTTTCGTTTGGATCGTCATCCCAAATGACGATCCAAACAAAAAAATTTCAAATTCTTTTTTTAATGCAAATTTTACATTTTAGTCCCCAAAGTTTTTATTATTACAAAATATATAATTTATAATTAAAAATTAAACATAATTAAAACATCTATTATATTTTATTTACACATCGTGTGTGCCGTGTCATGTCGTGTCAAACACGATCGTGTTAGAGTCTCGTGTCGTGTTGACACGAACTACTTTTTTAACCGTGTCGTGTCGTTCTTAGTGGTGAGAAGAGTCAACATGACACGCATTCTAACACGACACGACTGACACGATCGTGTCGTGTCGTGTTGAAACGTTGTGTTAGTAGTGTCAAACCGTGTCAGATTATTTTATTATTTTTTTAATTAAAAATAAAAATTAAGAAAAAAATTACTAAACATTATAATTTATTATGTAATTAAGTTTAAAGTTTTTATTAATATTTTTATAAAAAATAATAATTAAATTAGAACAATATTATGATTTAAATGATGGTAAATAATATGATGTGGTATTATAAATTGAAAATAAATTATTAATTTTGCTTAAATAATCAACATTAATAATTAGATTTGTGTTGAGGTGTCTTGTTAATTGGCAAAATTATTAATGTTGATTATTTAAGCAAAATTAATAATTTATTTTCAATTTATAATACCACATCATATTATTTACCATCATTTAAATCATAATATTGTTCTAATTTAATTATTATTTTTTATAAAAAATATTAATAAAAACTTTAAACTTAATTACATAATAAATTATAACGTTTAGTAATTTTTTTCTTAATTTTTATTTTTAATTAAAAAGATAATAAAATAATCTGACACGATTTGACACGACTAACACAACGTTTCAACACGACACGACACGATCGTGTTAGTCGTGTCGTGTTAGAATGCGTGTCATGTTGACTCTTCTCACCACTAAGCACGACACGACACGGTTAAAAAAGTAGTTCGTGTCAACACGACACGAGACTCTAACACGATCGTGTTTGACATGACATGACACGGCACGCACGATGTGTAAATAAAATATAATAGATGTTTTAATTATGTTTAATTTTTAATTATAAATTATATATTTTGTAATAATAAAAACTTTGGGGACTAAAATATAAAATTTGCATTAAAAAAAGAATTTGAAATTTTTTTGTTTGGATCGTCATTTGGGATGACGATCCAAACGAAAAAAATTTCAAAATCTTTTTTTAATATTTATTTTTTCGTTGGATCGTTGGATCGTCATCCCAGTTGACGATCCAAGCTTGGATCGTCATTTCGGATGACGATCCAAGCTTGGATCGTCAACTGGGATGACGATCCAAGGGTATTGGGCTTTCGTCAACTGGGATGACGATCCAGCAACGTTAGTATTAAAATTTTGATTTTTTTTCTGTTATTATCAAAATTAATATGAACAGTAACGTTAGTATTAATTTTTTCGGTGAATTGAAGGTATACGTATATCTTGGACCCCTTAATCTTGGCCCAAATTAAGAATTGTAATAGTGGTTAATTTTTGTGTAACAGGTCATAACAGCATCTATATCATCTCGCTGCACTAATTAAAAGTAAATACAAATATTAGTTTTTTAGATCGTAGAGGGAACACGGTCTCTCGTTTTCACTTTACATACCCTATGTTCTCAAATATCAGAATGATACCCTCTAAAATTTATATGACAGAGTATGCCGAGTTTTGTTAAGGTGAGTCGCGATTCATCAAGGGTCTGCGAGTTGCGCTCAAAATTTCTAAATCTAGTCCAAAATTATCAATCCAGACCGTCTAATATGATCTCTCTATTGAAATCTCCATGCAAATCAAATTTTTTATGTTTTCGAAATTTTTAAGTATTTTTTTAATTTTAGAAATCATTAATCTAATTAGTTCTCAACTGATCAAAAATGGTAATTTTTAAAATTTTGAAAAAATACTTAAAAAATAAAAAATATATATAAAATTTGGTCTGCATAGAGATTTCAATTGAGAGATTGTATTTGACGGTTTGGATCAGTCATTTTGAACCAGATTTAGGAGTTTTTGAGTGCGACTCACGTGATATAGCAAAACTCAGAGTATGCTATTGTTTTGTAACAAGCGATTTTATTTTTTTAATAAAAGTAATAACGACAGTAAAATCTATTGTACTGTTCCTATAATAGAATTCTGGCTCCGCGAGCATATGAACCTGATATCTTCGTTTGAGAGAACATATTCGGGCTCTCAAAACCATGAAATATTGATTTGAGAAGAGTTTGACAAAATCCCAATAGTATATGCATGTTATTAATGAGGTACAATAGTATATTGGGCCTGTTTGGTTAAGGAATAAAAAGGAAGAAAGTTATTTATTCTCCATCATTTATGTAGTCAAACAAGTAGAATAAAGTTACATAAGAGAAAGAACTTATACTATCTGAATAACTTATACTATCTGAATAGGTAATATAAGTTATGTAACTAGGTCCCGCGACAGAAAAAGAAAAAAATCTTAACAATCATTTTGTTAATAACCTTCCATTATATGATTTCTTTAAAGATAACAAGAACATTATGGTATTTAATGAAATATTATATTATTCCTCTTTATTCCATAATCAAACGAATGTTACATAACTTGAAAAGTATTTATTCTTCCACAATCAAACGCCTCCAACGTATAAATTTCACGGTGATCAAGATCTGCCTGAGGCTCCAAAGTTATAGAAAATAAAAAACCAAGACAATTATACGCATAGCCGACTAGGCGTTTGAATTTTTTACTCTCAGGTCCACCTGACATTGATTTTTTAAGGGTATCCCACCACTTGTCATTTGAGCATTGAGAATTACCACTTGTCACTTGTCATTTGAAAGTTTATAAAGTGCTTTGTTGTTTACAAAATCTTTGTAAGGTGCTTGTTAGGTTATTTTAGTGTCAAATTGAATTCATTTTGTATGAAGTCTGTTTGCAGTTCAATGAATGCAGGCCACCCGCTTGCGCGGCTTGTTTCGAAAAACAAAAAGTAGTCGTTTTAAAAGTTTTAGGGGCTATTTGAATTCCTCAAGAAATTTGGAGAATTTTATCTTCCTACTATAAATTTATTATAAACAATCCAAACTTTTCACAAAGTTACACTCTTCCCAATAAATTTATTCCTAGAAATTTTAACTTCCCCAAATTTTCTAAATTCCTAAGCGATCCAAACGCCCCAGTATATATACAAGGAGAAAATTTGAGTTCAGAACGATTTAGGAGAAGTCTTTAGAAAAATGCTCTGTAAGGAAAACCAAATTGTAAAATTAATTGGCCCCAGTTCTCTGTGCATTTGTTTAATGGATGGTGGCTTTTTATTATCAAAGAAAAATATGAATTGATGAAACCCCAGCAATTAATCCATACTATCACTACAAATAATATGAATTGATGAAACCCCACCAATTAAACTGATGAACTATCACAATAAATTATGTTTGCTGGTGCACTTGCAATTTAAAAAGAAAGAATTACGGGAAAGATAAAATAATAGTATTAGATTCTCTTGTCTGACATAATGTGGGAAATTTCTCCTATCAGTCGTTTGCAAGCCTTTAACAAACAGGAATCATACAAAAACAATGGAAATTAAGACGATTATTCAAACCCAAAAAAAAAAACGCAAGAAAAGAAACAGGTGGAGTATGGAAAACCAATAAACAGAAATTCCGGGCTCTGGCGTCCGTGTTCAATTTTAATGTTGTTCTCTCTTGTACCATTTGAGATTTTTATTTTCGCAGTCTGAATTATTATTATTATTATTATTATTATTATTATTATTATTATTATTATTATTATTATTATTATTATTATTATTATTATTATATTTTTTCTTCTTTTGGGTGCATGTCTTCAATTCTAAGCTTTTTTTACTGTTAGCAAGTTGCCATCACCCCCAATCAGCACTCCACGTTCTAATTGAAAGCAAATTCGCTTTTTTATTTTTATTTTATATTAGCTGGAAATGCCTTTTGAATATTTTTTTAGTACATGGCTATAAATCAATGCATATGTGAGAGTTGCTGACATCGTAATAAAGCTCTCTAATAATCTTTGAATTATTTTTTTAGTGTCTTCACGGATGAATTGGTAAAATAACTGTTAAAACTTTGACAAAAAATTATTGTATTATATCCGAATTATTTACAAAGTTTACGAATAATATCCAATTAATAACAAGTTATTCTCGAAATTTATGAAATTTTGTTATTTCTACAATTTTATAAACTTTTTTTCATTGTAGAAAAACTAACTGCTTTTTAAGTTTTGCTTAAATTATATAATTGAATCAAGAATTTCAAATTTCATCAAATTATATTCTAATTCACAATTATTACTAGGTTGCTGATATTATGTGTCAATATTTTTAATGGATGTCATTTAGTTATGGAGCGGGTCATCTCGACCACTTACATTTGCAAAGTTACAATATGTTTTTGGTGGGTACACCGTACACCAATTACGCACCGTAGAACTAACGCCACCATGCACATAAGTTTCTTTCTTCTTTTTTTTTTAAGGCAAACATAAGGTTTTAGGAATCACTCAGGGCCGTTTGGATCGCTTAGGGATTTGGGGAATTTGAAGAAATTGCAATTTCTAAGAATACATTTATTGAAAAGTATGTAACTTTGTGAAGAGTTTAAATTATTTATAATAAATTTATGATAGAAATATAAAATTCTCCAAATTTCTTGGGAATCCAAACAGCCCAGAGATTATGCACGTCTTTTTGGCAATTTTGAGAATTTTTTAAATTAGATTTGGAACCCAACTATAGACATTATGTGTAAGTCAATTTTCTTGACATGGCATACATTTGACCGTTCATCAAGTGATTTAAAATTTCAAATACTTAAAATTAACTATTTTTTATTTGAATAATAGTTATCAATATTGTTAAACGACTATTGCTTATAATATAAATAAAGTAAAATATGTATCCCCGTTATGATATAATATTGATATATCATACTAGCAGCATAGCAACAAAAGATATATCGTACTAGAAATCAATTCCCCACTTCTTTTTTGTATATATATTAAAAAATCGAAAAAAAATACAGAATCGAAAATTCATTAATTGATTTTGAACTAAAAGCTTCACAAAGATGAAGCTTAAGAGTGGTTTGGCGATAATTTTTTTTTGTATATATATATATATATATATATATATATATATTGTATAGCTCATGCGTACTCATTAGATAATAAACTCAATGCAACAAGGAAGGATGTAATTGTCTGAGCATACAATCGTCGTCGTCGTCGTCTGTTTGGGTGCGTTTGGATGGGTGTGGAAAGAAGGGAAGAAAGGAAGAAGTGAGAAGAAGTATTGGGAAGTGTGTAATTTTGTGAAGAGTTTGGATTGTTTATAATATTTTTTCTTCTTCTTCCTTCTTCTTCCTTCTTCTTCTTCTTTCTTCCAACAATCCAAACACACCCTTTAATGCGTAAATTTCACTTTTGGTTTAAACTATATATTGATAAGGGTTAATTAGATTTATGTTTTGGATAACCTCTGTCAACCGTTTCCACAAAAAAAAAAAAAGTTGTTTTGGGGTTACAACGACTTGATTGAGGTAGAAAACTGATGTACATTATTATAGAATTATGTGGCTTTGATTGAGGTTGAAAATGAAGTAAATCTAATAAGTTTTAATGGGTTGAATGGGGAAGGGAACATTACAACTTGTGTGTCTTCTTAAAGTTGAAATTTCCTTGTTATTTACTTTTCTTCATTTTAACAGTATCAAGAGGATGTCATTGTAATTGTAACCTAGAGAAAATGACCTGTCAAAATTGACTAGATCTGTTTTGCAGCTTTGGTGTAAATTTAAGCTATTTAGCCTTTTTTTGGGCTTCACATCCAATTTCCTAAAACTGATTTTGCTTGCATTGCATGATTCATGGTATTTTTTGCTTTTGCTGAACCTGCGTGCTGGAAGCTTTTTGCTCCTAACAAATATTTTGTTTGCTTTCTGAACTTTAGTTAGTGAAAAGGAGATTCTGTCTTTGAATTTCAGACCGGGGCCCCGCTCCTCTCCAGTACTATATCCCTATCTACCGAATGAGCTCTCGAATCCAACGGTCTTATTTATTTTTACTTATCGTGGTAAATCATAGTTAAATTTATAGATTGGACAAGGACACTGAAAGCTTGGGGGGAAGTACGGTATCAATCGTTGGATGGCCATCTAATAGTAACTCTGTATATATTTTGATATTTTAATTTTAGAGAAATGGAGAGGAAAGCGCGTACTAAATTTACCGCGGAAGAAGACTGAATCCGAGTAGAAAACTAAGAAATGGTCGCACTCGTGCTTGACTTTGCAAGCCCTATTTCTTTTTGTTTCCTCTCCGTTTATTACTACATTACATGGGTGCCCGACAATGTAACATCCACGTCATAAAATGGACATCTACAGTCTATCTGAAATGGAGAACATGGAAAATATTAAACTACATGTCCGTGTAAGCAATAAATGCTGAACCAACTAATTAGTAATTAGTTGCTCGCTCCTAGCTCCTATTTCAATTTCTCCTGGTCCTTTGCGTCTCTTACTCTCTTTTGATGTAGCAACTTTTGTGCAGCTATTTACTCACAAATATCAAGTATTAACTGAAGTTGGTAGTATGTCCCTAAATCAATATGGACAATTATATTTGGAATTGTAAAATTAACTCAATATTTCTAGTCCTCCAAAATTATTAATCAATAGTTACAAGTAGACTAGTATATCCTTGTTGTTGACTGTTTGAAGTTTCAACCCGATACACAGGTGCCGCAGTGCACTGCCTTAGCATTTCTCATTGCCAATATGCCATTTCTCATTGTCCTTGGAAGCCACCGCTCTTGAGTCTTGAGTCTTGATCTCTCTCTCTCTCGTCTCTGTGTTGAAAAAGAAATTACAAAACAAAGACCACTTAACTTTTAACTTTAACTTAAACGTGGTTTGCTTATCATATTCATATTCATCTCTCTCGTCTCTTCTCTCTCAAAGATCACAATCGGTGTGTGCACACTGCACAGCACAATTAATTGCTCTCTTCCAATTCCAATTCCGATTCCAATTCCAAGTTTGATCCTCCAATTGGACTTGCACAAATTCAATTAAGCATGAAAAACCCAAACATCACCCCAAAACTCATCCTCTTCCACCCTTTCCACAAACCGGCCCCCGGCTCCTCAACCGGCATCTTCTCCTACCTCGCCTCCCACCACCGCCTCCTCATCCTGCTCTTCATCTCCTGCTTCACCTTCGCCTCTCTCCTCACCTTCCTCTACTCCACCTCCACCTCCTCCTCTACCTTCACCGACTCCTCTCACACCACTGACACCTTCACCGCCACCACAACCACCACCACCATAGCCGCCGCTGCCACCACCACCCCTCTTCCGCTGCCTGTTGTTGACGCGCTCATCCACTACGCTGCCAACACCAACGCCACCGGGCGCATGATAGAGTCTGACATCAGAGCTGTTGCCAATATTCTACGTCGCCGTGGCCCCTGCAATTTGCTGGTATTCGGCTTGTCAGTCGAGACACCGCTCTGGATTGCCCTTAATTCAGGCGGCCGTACCGTGTTTTTAGACGAGAATCAATATTACATCGCCTATCTTGAGCCCCGACACCCGGGTCTCGAAGCATACGATGTCACATATACTACCCGTGTGCGCGACCTCCAGGTAATTCACGTATTTATTGTTCATATACAAAGCATTTCAGAATATATTAACGTATCGTTCATATATTTCAAACAATGTAATTAATTAATATAAATATGGTACATATATATTATCCAATTGTGAATTAATTTGGTTCTGAATAGAAAGATTATGTTGTTCGTAGGAGCTGCTTTCTACTGCGCGCGCCACACGGGCAACCGACTGTCGACCAATACAACACCTCCTCTTCTCTGAGTGCCGCCTTGCGGTTAATGATCTACCGAACCATTTGTACGATGTTGATTGGGATATGATCTTAGTAGACGGTCCCAGCGGCTGGATGCAGACATCGCCGGGCCGCACCGCCTCAATCTTCTCATCTGCTGTCATGGCCAGGTTTGCCACAATTCAAACATTAAATTAATTTTCATTCAATAACGTGTGCAGCATTTAGGTCCCAACAACTCGGTTCAACATATTTAAAACAGTACTATATTATTATTGTACAACTATTAGCTAGTTGGTACTTAGTGGATAGCACATTAGTTAGCTTATCATGTTACGTTTGTTAGGCCTTTATTGACAAAGTGGCTTTATTTTGTTTCATTAAAAATGCACATGCTGCAAGGCACGTTATTAGTTTGCAACTTCCATTTTTGCTAGCAAGCAAAAGTTCATTGACCATTGCTTTTAGTTTAACATTTTTGAGATAACAGAATTACACTGTATGAATTTTTTTTTTTTTAAATGCCCGCAAATGGTGACAGCATGAATAAAGTTTCAATATTTATATTGGTCCTTCAAATGCCAGTTATTTCAAATTAATAATCCGTGCCTGAATCTTTAGAATCATCCTTTGGAATTTTTACTCTTATATTTTAGGTAGAAATAATCTTTTGTTGTGTTGTGCAAGTTTTTTTAAGTTGCAATAATAATCATGCATGTTTGTTGGCACACATTTATAATTTTGAATTTGCATGAAAAAATTATGTTTCACAGATCAAGACGTGATGGCGGGAAGACTGAAGTGTTAGTGCATGATTATCAATTTGGGTTAGAAAAGACATGCGCTCATGAATTCCTTTGTGAAGAAAACCGTATTGAGGAGAGCAGCACAGAATCTCTAGGTCACTTCATCATTCAAAGTGGGGGGCCTCGTGATGCATTTTGTTTCAATGCAACCGATGATGGTGTTAATATTGGTCGATTAAGAGCCAGGACAAGAGCACACCCTCTTATTACTAAGTAAAAATTAATATTAGTCTTTTTTTTGTTAGTTTACTGTTTTTTATTCTTTTTGAAAAAAAATATTTTATATACTATTCCAAGGACTTTAAACTACTCTTTTATATTTTCGAAAAAAGTTAGAAATACTTGCTTTGCCTGTACAAAATATAGGAAAGCTCTCTTGAGTTGATGTTATTATGAGATATGAATAACGCATATAGTTTTCTCTCTTAATAAAATAATGGGAAAAGAGGGAATTTTCTTAATGTGTACGGCCTTCATGTATCATTTAGGGTGCGCTCCAGAAGGTGGGAACGGAGGTGATGGAATGGAAGCTTAAACATTGTATCCTGCTCCAGACTCCTTTTTAGGGTGAGACGATGGGAAAGGGGGTCACGAAAGTGGGGTTTGGGGAAATAAATTGTGATCCCCGTTTTTGGGGTGTACCCGATGGCAACCAAGAAACCATATTCCTATTCCAATACTATCCTTTAATCATGCTCCCTATGACACCGGGTCCCACCATGAATTTCATTTCCCTCTTTTTTTTTCCAAATTCCCTCCCGATTGAGCATTGCTAACTCATATATATGCCTTCAAATTTGCTTTTCTCTCGCATCCTTCACCTTTGCTGGTCGAGTCCCCGTCACATCACCTTTTTCATTAAGTAAGAACTATAATATTAGAAGGGTAATACAGTCATTTTGCATATTAGAAGTGAGGTGTCAAATTTTAACCTCCGTATACATTTTTTAAGTTCTGGAGCAAGTTACAATCTTATTTCTACCATTCCTTCATCTTCTATTCCATTCCATCCCATTCCATCATCTCTTAGCAACATCCTGGAGCAGAACCTTAATCACGTAGCTGAATACCTATTGCATATTCTAAAAAAAAAAAAAAAAAAGAAAGAAAGAAAAGAGAGATATTATGAGATAAAAATGTTGTAGTCTTGAGAGAATTATCTCAATTTTGGGACTTGTATGAAAAGTTGTCCCTTTATTATGGAAAAACAAACGTGGAGATAACATGGTGTGGGGCCCAGAAAAATAAAGGTTGTTGTGCAGTCAGGATCTACATGGGTGGGGCTACATCATCAGTGGAAAAGTACTGATGGTTGGTTTAATTTTTTAATAATGTTTTATAGCTGGCATTGAGGGGTTTTTTTTTTTTTTTTGAGATATCTTTCTTTCTTGATGTTATTGTTTGGCAGCTTTACACATTTTGTACAACTGGTTGCTTCAAATTCAAACCCAATCAATCCTAGACACATTTTGTAAAATTGAGATGTTGTGTTGCGCGGTATGTTGGCCGTTTGATTAAGATCCAATGGACAAGGGAGCCCCGTGCATATAATCTAGATTGGTAGGTTCGTAAAAAGTGAACCGTCCGATCAAAATCAGACGGCTCATAGTGCGCGACACGCGTTGTAGCGCAACAGCGAATCCGAATTGCATTTTGTACAACTGTTTGTTTCTTAGTTAGATTGGACATTGGAGATGCGTACCAGGATCGAACTATATAGTCCTCTTCTTCCATCCTAACAAAAATGGAGATGTGTATCTGGCGGTTCCTATTTTTATAATCCAATTCAACATATTTTTTTGTATAATTGTATTGTATGTTATATTTTTTTTCACCGATAAATTTATTTCCCTTCCGAGAAAGAAATGTGAGTGCTAAGAAAATAACGGAGAAAAATGGGCAGAGGGTTGACTTGAAGGGTGCGTTTGGATAGGTGTGGGAAGAAGGGAAGAAGGGAAGAAGTGGGAAGAAGTATTGGGAAGTGTGTAACTTTGTGAAGAGTTTGAATTGTTTATAATTTTTTTTCTTCCCATCTTCCTTCTTCCTCTTCTTCTTCTCTCATCCAAACGCACCCGAAAAGGAGAGGATAGATTGAACTTGAAACAAAAGTCTCTCTTTCTTGGGAGTATCTTCAAACTTTTTTTTTTCTTTTAAATATATGTGATGGCTATCTTCTATCCGTAACTTTGGATTATTGTAAGCAATAATTACCAGCTAGGTGAATGTCTGTGACTACACAGTCTATTAAAATATATTTCTATGTGCTAACCTCTCCATCAAGAAGGTGAAAGATAAATTCATATGGATCCCCGCGAATTCTAATTAAAACCCTACAAAGTGCAAAATAGTAGACACGGCCTTGCAGATCCCTCAAAATATTTTATATTTAACAGCCCTGTTTATACATTCGAAATTTAAAAAGAAAAAAAAATTGTGATAGACATATAAATTATTGAAGATTTAACTTGAAAGAAGATTAATCCTAACATTGATATGTATAGGTGAATGACATTTGACATCCTATGGTAGGGTATCCCGTATCCAAAATATTGCACATTGAACAGCAGAACAGGGATACAAGAGATGTATTATATTCGTTTATTTATTTATTTTGCTGGGGAACATGATTCCTAAAACATTTTTACCCTCGTATAATAATCATACAAGTCGTATATAAGTTTAAAACAAACATAACCACTCCGTTACGTTGCAAAATGGAGAATTTGCAGCTGGTATCTATCTCCAGCCTCCAGGGGCATGTCGGTACCGCTTCAGGTCAGGTTTAGGTCGTAACAATAACATATATATTTTACTTTTCTATTTTTCTTCCGAGGGCCAGAAACATTTTGAAAACCCCTACCAAGAGAATATATATGTTGCAAAGTGACGCACCCATATCTAACTCTATACTTATAAGTTATATCCTTTTCCATGATTAGTGCCACCAAAGATGCAGTTAAAGATAAGTTAGAATTTGTCGCAATCTTTTGAAAATGTAGTCAGGTTGGGCCCCAAGATATTGCTTTAAGTTTGATGTGTTAGTTATAACTAATACAATTTATTTACGAAACCGAATTCCACGCCGAAAAATAAAAATAATAAATAAATAAATAAGCTTTATTCTATAGAAGCAAGAAGTACGCGCGACATACCTACGTGTTTATTATATCAAATATTTAAAAAAAAAATACTGTCCATTATGCAGCAGAGACCAAGCAATCAAAAATAAATACATTTTGTTAGTCAGCATATGCCCTTTGTATGTCTGAACGATACAACAACCCTCTTGTCTATTATATTACCAAAAATTCTATGCCTTTTTATTTCTATCACACATTGTGTAGCCATTAAAAAAAAGCATATATCGCTAACAAAATGTTTGAGATCTATTTACATCGGTTACCTTGATAACTAAATATTATTTAAAGCTAAGCTTGAAAAGAATTAAAAAATTACAGAGATATAGCATATATATTGTTGGCAACAGTGGGTTGTGTATATTCAAGGGTGCGTTTGGATAGGTGTGGGAAGAAGGGAAGAAGGGAAGAAATGGAAAGAAGTATTGGGAAGTGTGTAACTTTGTGAAGAGTTTGGATTGTTTATAATTTTTTTTCTTCCCATCTTCCTTCTTCCTCTTCTTCTTCTCTCATCCAAACGCATCCCAAGTGATCATACAAATATTATTTGGTATTCCATCAAAGAAAATTAATTTCAGACCAATACAAATTACAAATATTTCGACGAATCGTAAAACCTAAATCAAATTTCATCATCTTTATAACATGATATTATGTGTGTTTGGTTGCACAAAAATAGAGAATAAGAAAGCAAGGAATATGATAGTCAATACCAAATATGGAATAAATAGTGGGATAAGCTTATAAATTAACATGGTATAAGGAAGAATGAGATAAATAGCTTTATCCCACTATTTATGTCAAGTTTGGTATTGACTATTTTTGTGCAACCAAACATCTATAAAATTTTAAAACTATAAATACATATGTTGATTGTCAAGATTGTCAGATTAATTTTATTGTCAAAGGATTTCTGTCTATGCTATTAGTAGGTAATTGTTACATTGCCAATGAACAGTACTTTAAAAAAAAAATGTTCGCACATAAGCAGTTAGAAACAAACCTAGCAGGGTTCATCAACAACAAACCAAGGGAAATCAACATGGCAATCATTAAGTTACAGCAGACACTCGTCTCACTTACAAACCATGATCCTCGATCAATCATTCACTCATGAGCTATAAGATACAAAATGTAACTAGGATACACAAGAAAAGAATCAATTGACTTAATTACAAAATTTGAAGTGAGTGCTCTTCTTCACAAGCCAGAAGAGACGAGACCATGCAAAGTGACAATGCCGATTATGACATTTTGGCAGTCAATTACTGGAAGAAACTGCACCGGTGAAGGGGGAGACTCCATCTTCTGCATTGCCTCTACTGCCATAGCATCTGCTGTTATAGTTCTTGGGTTCCTATTAGGGCACAACCAATCAGAAAATTGTTTAGAAAGAAGAAGGTTGAAAGGAAATAATAGAACAAAATCAATTTAAGAACTAAAGTAAGATTGATAAAAGAAATTGAACTCATGTTGTCGAGGGTGAAAAACACACAGCACTCCTGCACCAGTATTGCGATTGAACAATATAAAGTTTCCATTGGTTTGATCTTTTCTTTTCTTCACTGGCATTCTACTCGGTATTGTACCTCTTCTAAGGTATTGGGCCTACATGGTTCAGAACACGTTTGTGTTCGTTTTCTTTTGGACATTTTTCTTTTCCACGACCAAACTTTGAAGTTCATTGGTTGTTTATAACCTTTGAAAGGTAAATTTGGTACTAGTACCTAAACAAATGACTCAGTGCTGCTCATCAGACAATATTGTTCTTTATTTTTCTTGTTTTCTGTCATAATCATTTTTAACCTTGTAAAATCATTTAGTTATTTAACACCTAGAAACTACACAATAAAAGCTACCAACTAATGATACATCTATGATAATTCTGTTTCGCAATATTAATTACCATCCTTCTAGAAATTTTTTAAAAATTTTTCTGACTGCTTAACACTAAAGACGTAACAGTTTGTTTTATTACTATAGTTTTTCATCTGAATTTCCATCAGGGAAAAAAAACTAGTTTCAATTTTAAAGGAAGCACATCTGAATGTACCTATTACACATCTGACCCACGGTGAGTTTAAAAATGGCAGCCCCATTTGCCTTTAGTGCTCGCCTCAAGTCACCATCAGTAAATGTGCCAATCAGCCGGTATGAGTCGTCTATGACAAGAAGACACCCACATCCTTTGTTAGTGAGCTCTGATAATTGATCCATTATCATATCTCCTTCTTTACATATGGGTAAATCTTCTTTTTTCTTCATAACATCTTTCACCTGCACAAATTATTGTATTTAGTTCTTTACAGTGTTCAGTCTATATATATGGCAATACACTGGAATTAATTGGCGTAATGGATGTATTGATGTTGCACATTCACAAATGCGCCGTATGAATGCAGGATTAATTTTGTAATTCTGGTTGCTTACAAAGGTGATTGAATAGAATAGAATCTCTTCTATTGCCAGAAGAACCAAGAATATCTAGACAAACCAGTTGGTGCATTCTGTTAAAGGACTCGACTGCAGAAGTAGCAAAGTAACATTTTTATGCTTTTTTTTTTTTTTGAGAAAGAGATGGGAGCGCCACCCAGTTTTCATTTTTGATAAAACGAACATTTTTATGCAATTAAATTTGGAACAAAGTGACACGGACACAAGAAAGAGATAAAATAGAGAGTTATCAATCAAATTGCACCTTGAAGAAAAACATGGAGATCAACTTATTAGTAATCCGTGAAAGCCAGTGTATCCTACTACTAACAGATTTGACATGCAATTATAATCTGATACTACAATCCTTGACAAAATTAAAACCAATGAGCTTTACCACCACCTTTACCTTAAATATCAGACCTTTTCCAATCTTTCCAGCAGGATGGTTAGCCGCATACTGCTCCTGTGCAACCTTGCGTGCAGCCATGACAGCAGCCACAACTGTGTCGCCAAAAATCATCTGCACCGCAGCTGATGTGACCGGCGCAAGATTGAAAGGGCATATCTCGCCCTGTATCGGCAAGTGCACATTCACATCACATAGTTTTGAGAGAGGGTTTTCTTGGACAGAGGTGAGAGAGACTAGAACAGCACCTTTGACCTTTGCACAAGGGACAAGAGAGAGCTCTTCTGATGCGCCAGACTTTGAAATCAGGATAATAATATCGCCCTCAAAAACAGCACCTGATAGAAATTGACAAATTGTAATACGCTTTTTAAGGTAGTTGAGTATAATTACGATATAAAGCTAGCATCACAATTTCTTTGGAACCAGTTGGGTCATAGTATCGTACTAGGACATGTATGTGATCTGAAACAAAGAAACACAAAGCACTTTAATATGTAACAGTGAAGTCGCCAATTGTGTTTAAATTTTTTGCTTGTTAGTTTATTTGACATAAAAATAATTATTTCAACTGCTATTCTAATTGGCTCTTAATCTTATTGACCAGGGAAAAAATTTTGAAAACCATACCAATCTCAAAAAGGGCAGTGTAGCTTCATCGGAAATCTATGCTGAGAATAAAAAGGAAGAATTTTCATTTCCTGAGGTGTACTGAGTGGCAAAAACTAAGGCTCCGTTTGGATCGTATGGGAATAGGAGGAATAGCTTCTTTCTAGGCGTAAATTTATTATAAACAATCCAAACTCTTCATAAAGTTACACACTTTTCAATACTTTCCGTCTAGGAATAGACTATTCCTCTTATGTATTTTATGTATGTATTATTCTTATTGTAGAATTAGGTTAATTTGAGGGTCATTTGGGCCCAGAAAGTCACATTCGACTTCGAGCCCAAAATTGGAATGGATGGAGTAAATATTGACTGATTGACATGACCTGAAACTGAATGATGTTTACAATTTGTCATTTGAAAAGAGACATTTGCAATAATTGGAAACTCTTTCTTGCGATTAAGAATCTCAGACTATATGGAAAGATTTGCTATTCCTAGAAGGGATCGTGTGCTTTCATTAGCTGAGATTGTTTCCTTCTATTTATTTTCCTTTCTATTTTATTTTACTTCCTTATTATTTCTTCTCTCTCTGTTAAAACCAAATAGGCTGCACATGTATTGAGACATGGAAAACGTGTGTGTGTGTTGTAAACTCCTCTCTTTGATGAATAAATAAATCGGGTGTGTTGAGTAATCGTGGAGTGCGCTTTAGGCGATACCACGTTAAAATCTGTGTCATCTCTTCTTTATCATTTTGTGTCATGGTATCAGAGAGCCAGGTTTAGGCGGCTGCAGGAGGAAGACGAAACAAAACCCTAGACGGAGTGTAGATCGGGATTCATGGCAAGCGGCGGCGCTGACAGCAAAGTGCGGGCGCATCCCGTGCGGGTGCATCCAGGTGCATCTAGTTGCGTCGACAGCAAAGTGCGGGCGCATCCAGTGCAGGTGCATCCTAGTGCATCCAGTGGCATGGACAACAGCAAGAAAGAGCCTCAAAACTCTACACCAGGTTTTTCGTGTGCACGAGTCCAACAAACCAAGGCTATTCTAGCCAACTCTAGTGTCTTAGATGCAGTTGCATCCAGTAAGAAGTTGCATGATAGGATGCAAAATTTGAGATGGATAATTGATAGTGGAGCATCTCACCATATGACAGGAAATTATGGTTGTATTGATGATATTTGTGATATAAAACCCACAATTGTTAGTCTTCCAAACGGAGAGCAAATAGTGGCTAAACATGAAGGTAGTGTGGTGTTGAATGAAGGACTAGTTCTTCAAAGAGTCTTATACGTGCCCAGTTTGGATTGCAATCTCATTTCGGTAAACCAACTGATTAAAACCAGCAGATGCTTTGTTACATTTACTGATGAGATTTGTGTCATACAGGATCACAATACTAGGATGTTGATTGGTGTGGGTGAGCAAAGAGATGGGATCTATTACTTTCATCAAGTGGCATCGGCAAAAGTTTTTCACATGCATGGAAAAGAACCCTATGAGTTGTGGCATCAAAGAATGGGACACCCTTCAAAACAAGTAACTTCACTCTTAACTGGTAACACTAATATTTCTGAAGATGTTTGTGAAATTTGTGTACGAGCCAAGCAAACGAGAGAAGTATTCCCTATCAGTTTGAATAAAGCAAGTGAACCTTTTGAATTAATACATTGCGACATTTGGGGTGCATACCGTGTGGCTTCACATTGTGGTGCTCATTACTTCTTGACCATTGTTGATGATTTTTCCCGTGCTGTATGGGTCTATTTAATGGCTGAGAAAAGCGAAACTGGTGGTTTACTTAGATCTTTTTGCAAAATGGTCCAGACACAATTTAATAAATCCGTTAAATGCATTAGAAGTGACAATGGTTTGGAATTCAAATCTGGACCAATGAAGAACTTTTATTTAGAATATGGAATCCTACATCAAACCTCATGTGTAGCCACACCTCAACAAAATGGGAGAGTGGAAAGAAAACACCGTCATATTCTTAATGTGGCGAGAGCATTGAAGTTTCAATCTCATTTGCCTATTGAATTTTGGGGAGAGTGTGTGCTAACTGCTGCATTTATCATTAATAGAACTCCAACTCCATTGTTAAAAAATAAAACACCTTATGAAGTATTATTTGATAAACCACCTTTATATGGAGCAATTCGTGTGTTTGGTTGCTTGTGCTATATCAAATCTAGAACCTCAGATAAATTTGAAAGTAGAAGTAGAAAGTGTGTTTTTGTAGGATATCCTTTTGGACAAAAGGGATGGCGTGTGTATGATTTGGAGACCAACGAGTTTGTTGTCTCTCGCGATGTGATTTTTTGTGAAAATGTCTTTCCATTTGCTCAAATGGGAGTAGATAAAGCCATCTATGATTCAAGCCATGTCACAATGCATTCATATGATGATGAGGCATTTGCTATAGAGTTACAGAATTATGATGCATCAGATCAGAGTGCAGGTGCATCGGGTCAGAGTGCACCCGGACAGAGTGCAGGTGCATCGGGACAAAGTGGATCCGGACAGAGTGCAGGTGCATCGGGTCAGAGTGCGCCCGGACAGAGTGCAGGTGCATCAGGACAAAGTGCAGAACTTGCAGGTGCATCGGGTCAAAGTGCAGAACTTGCAGGTGCATCGGGTCAGAGTGCGGGTGCATCGGATCAGAGTGCACCCGGACAGAGTGCAGGTGCATCGGGTCAAAGGGCATCCGAACAGAGTGCAGTTGCATCTGGACAGAGTGCACCCGAACAGAATGCAGGTGCATCAGATCAGAATGATCGTAGTCAACGATATCGCAAGCCACCAGCTCATCTTCAAGATTACATATGTTACACAACATCTTGTCATCCATCTAAATCTCACTCCACTACAGTTGACTCCTCAGGTAGTCTCTATCCAATAGCTCATTATGTGAATTGTAATAATTTTTCTGCTGCACATAGAAAGTTTTTGGCTGCAGTCACAGTAGGAAAAGAACCTCGGTATTTTGGAGAAGCGATGAATTACAAGCACTGGAGAGATGCGATGCATGCAGAAATTGATGCACTTGAGCGAAATGAGACATGGACAATTGAGGATTTGCCACCAAAGAAGAAGGCAATCGGATGCAAGTGGGTGTATCGCATCAAGTACAATTCAGATGGAAGTATTGAAAGATACAAGGCACGGCTCGTTGTGATGGGAAATCGACAAGTTGAAGGAATTGATTTCAATGAAACATTTGCTCCAGTTGCTAAGATGACCACCGTTAGAACTCTTCTAGCTGTGGCAGTAGCGAAAGGATGGGAGTTGCATCAAATGGATGTACATAATGCATTTCTGCATGGTGATCTGAATGAAGAGGTTTACATGCATCTACCGCCTGGTTTTGCTTCTTCTCACCCAGGCAAGGTGTGTAGACTTAAAAAATCGCTCTATGGTCTGCGCCAAGCACCTCGAATGTGGTTCTCAAAATTGACAGGAGCTCTTCGAACATATGGTTTCATTCAATCATACGCTGATTATTCATTATTCACATTTAATAAGGAAGATGTATTCCTCGCTATTCTTGTATATGTTGATGATTTGGTCATCGCAGGGAATGATTCTGCCGCTATTAGCAAATTCAAGGAGTATTTGCATGGTACTTTTCATATGAAAGATCTTGGAGCATTGAAATATTTCCTTGGCATTGAAATAGCACGGGGACCCAAGGGCCTTTTGTTGTGTCAGCGCAAATACACCTTGGATATTTTGTCTGAATGTGGTCTCCTTGGTTCCAAACCGGTAGCATTTCCCATGGAACAAAATCACAAACTTTCCACAGCAATCGGAGAGCCTATGGTCAATCCAGAACGTTATCGGCGACTTGTTGGAAGACTGATTTACCTAACCATCACACGTCCAGAGTTATGTTACTCTGTGCATATTCTGGCTCAGTTCATGCAAGCTCCTCTTCAACCTCATTATGATGCAGCTCTTCGCGTTGTGCGGTATTTAAAAGGCAATCCGGGTCAAGGAATTGTACTTAGTAGTAAAAGTGATCTTTTATTGTCTGGTTATTGTGATTCAGATTGGGCGAGTTGTCCATTGACAAGACGATCTTTGACTGGTTATTTTGTGATGTTGGGTAATTCTCCTATCTCTTGGAAAACCAAAAAACAGCATACAATCTCTCGCTCCTCAGCAGAAGCAGAGTATCGGTCCATGGCTGCCTCTTCTTGTGAGTTAATTTGGTTGAAATCTTTACTCAAATCTCTTGGAGTTTCACATTCACAACCAATGCAATTGTTTTGTGACAGTCAAGCTGCACTTCACATAGCGAGTAATCCTGTTTTTCATGAGCGTACAAAACATATCGAGGTGGATTGTCATTTTGTGCGAAATTTGATTCAAGATGGAGAAGTTGCTACATCACATGTCCGAACAAATGAGCAATTGGCAGATATTTTTACCAAAGCTTTGGGTAAACATCAGTTTCATTATTTACTTTGCAAGTTGGGGATTCACAATCCTCCAACTTGAGGGGGAGTATGGAAAGATTTGCTATTCCTAGAAGGGATCGTGTGCTTTCATTAGCTGAGATTGTTTCCTTCTATTTATTTTCCTTTCTATTTTATTTTACTTCCTTATTATTTCTTCTCTCTCTGTTAAAACCAAATAGGCTGCACATGTATTGAGACATGGAAAACGTGTGTGTGTGTTGTAAACTCCTCTCTTTGATGAATAAATAAATCGGGTGTGTTGAGTAATCGTGGAGTGCGCTTTAGGCGATACCACGTTAAAATCTGTGTCATCTCTTCTTTATCATTTTGTGTCAGACTACAAGATAAAGTAGGAATTCGAAAAACAGAACATAAAATTGAAGCGCATCAACAGGAGACAAGAAGGAAGCACGAGAGAGGCCGAGAGAAGCGAGCGTCTGGGACAATTTGTGGGCGACGATTCCAGAGAAGAAGACAGCGCCAGGGGCATGCAACAATGTATTGGCAAAGAATGTGGCTTGGGAGAGGTCGAGTCTATCGAAGAAGTGGTTGAGGTGGCTCCGCTGGGAGTCGAAGAGCAGGGAGAGGTCGGAGGAGGTAATGGTAATGGTAATGGCGGATTGTTCTTGAGTTGGCGAAGGGAGAGGGAGAGAGCCCATTAGGTACCGTACCGGTTCTGTTCTGAGAGATTGGTTTCAATCGGGTTTGGAAATTGGAAATGTGTCGGTGCGAATTCTTGCTTTACTTTTCCTTTTCCTTTTCCTTTCCTTTTCCATGGAGGGAAATATCAAATAACAGACAGACAGACAGAATTGGAAATATGGAATGGCGCGCTGTCTCTCGTTATGGTGGGAATTGCTTTCGGCAACAGCTTTTTTTGCTGCTTGCAACATAATTATTTTTCTAATGACTAAACTGCCCTTTATATCAACCGTTCTGTAATTTTCAATCCACCAACCTTTGCAATTCATTTCTAATTTTCTTTTTTCAATTTGCAAAATCGAAAACATTAGTCTAAAAGAATCCAAACCAACGTGGAATATCGATCAAAACAACAATAAACAATATTGTACTATTAACGAAACAAAAATATTGGCATAGATATTGTTCCATTTGGAAGGAGGATACGGTCATTGTAAATTTCAAATATGTTAGAATATATAGGAAGGAGGATATGATTGTTGCAAATCCTAAAATTTTTAGAAGATTAGAGGGAGAATACGGCCATGGTTAATAGAAAGGGCAATTTAGTCATTAGAAAAATAATTATGTTGCAAGAAGAAAAAAAGCTGTTGCCAATAGCAATTCCCGTTAATGTCGTCATATTTGTACTAACAAAAAACAAGTAAAATGTTTCTATATATTTGGATGTATGAGGTTACTTTACTCTTGCTAAGAAAGAAAAACGAATTGATTAAATACAATTTTTCATTTTATTTATTTCTTGCTTGATTTATGATGGAGCTAGTAAATCTTTTATATAGGATAGGTAAGACCATGTCTGAGACTAATAATACTAAACCTCAAAAATTAATTGATGTCAAAATTTTATGAGATATTTATTTCAATCATATTGTTTAAGAGGAAGAACGTAAATAAATTTTTTTAAAAGTTTGCTTAAAATATTTTTAATTTGATTTTTTAATGTGTTACATCATACATGGCTTTATAATTGGACGCAGCTAACTCAAGTAGAAAGTTAGTAGAATAATGGTTGGAAGGGGCACCAATACCATTCTGGAAGGCCCTTTTCTTTGTCCTTAATTTCTATATTATATACTATATACTGTGCCCCTGCATGCGCTTATGAAATTAAATATCACAATATGGAAATACATATCGCTGGAGGCTGGCTCATGCTTTTCGCCCACTAGCCCGACATGAAATGGTAACAAAATGCTCGAGATTACATGGGTTTAATTGGTGTAGTTGCCTATCTTAATCACAACAAAATTCTTGTCGGTCCAGTTAAGGTCCCCAATTTATGTTTCTTTAATGTTTCACCTTCAACTGGAGCCAAATTGTCAAAAGCAAAATTATTCCGGAATTATTATATCATGATATATTAACAACCAAAGAGATGAAGTTCACCATGTTGATCAACAACGCAAATGATACAACAAACCGAACTTTTGTAAACGCATGCCGCTGCATAACAGCACAAATCTAATCTACTTTACATCATATAAATCTTTCATGAGAAGCAAATTCACCACCTTGTCTTGTCTCCCCCTCCTAATTCAGGGCAAATTTTAGTTATATCTACATGGACTGCCTGAATAAATAAATAACAAACGACCAATCTATCGATTTCCTAATTGATCTATACACCATAGAATTAGGGCATCAATGGTGTATGCATTTAAACCGGAACCACATTGTCAACTCGACTCGATTTGGTCGTCGCTACACTTGATCAAGCACTGCTGACCTTCTTGTTTTCCCTCTTTGAGAATGCCCAGAACGGCTTTGCGGGAATGCGAGTCAGTGCCTTCATGCGGAGTGGGCTATTCTTGCTCTGTTTGTCATCATTGAATAAAAATCCAATGTTACAGAAGGATCTTAGCATGGAGTTATAGCTTATTGATGAAGCAAGAACACTAACTCAGCAAAACAATAAATTCAAAATGAGGACTTCAAAAGGTCCTCAATATTTTAATGAAAGCTCCAAAGATTGCTTCCTCAATGAAAACTCTTAGGTACCTAACAATTGACCAACACCGGTATATAGATAGTACATTCTGGTATAAGACCTATACATCCATTAAAAATAGAGAAGCACGTAGTGGTACCATACTTATATATCTCAGGATCAAAAGCTTGTAGATATACTTTTTTTTTTTTTTAAGAAAAGCTGGGCTGCTGCTGCCAAGTAGTTGTAGATATACTTACCTGTTACCAGTATATAGAAAGTACATGCTGATATCAAGCCTGTATATCCCATTAAAATTAGAGAAGCATGTAATGATGCCATTCTTATCTCAGGATCAGAAGATTGTAGATAACTAAATATACTTACCATGAGGCATAGGCCATCCTCGACATCACAAATGGGGTAGTCATGCGGGCAGCAGCTGTAGTGGTCGTCACAGCAGGTGGCTCCCTCCAACGGGCAGCATCCCCAGGCAAAGCAGTACTTGCCATACTCATAGATACAGCAGCAGGTTGTGCTCTCAGGGCAGGAGTAGTAGTTGTCGCATACGCTTGGGGTTGGGGTGGGGGACGGAGGAGATGGGCCAGGGTTGGGTGGGTTGGCTCCCTTCTTGATCGCGTAGGAGGCTTCCATGGCAATGCCACACTTGCCGGTTGCAGACTTGTAGTTGCGCTCCATGCGGATGTATCCTTTCTCACCCCATGATGAACCCCATGAGTTCTTCACAATCCAATAGTCCTTGCCATTCTCACTGCCATACCCAACCGCGGTGACACCGTGATCAAGTTCAGTGCCGCAGGACCCGGTAAAAATACCCTGAAAGGAGAGTGTGCAACAAAGAAAGTTAGTATGAAGGATTGGCAATGTTAATACTTAAAAGATAGGTATTGTCTTACTGGGGGTGTTAACACAATATTTACTGCTCAGAATATCTGGTAATGACTAATCAAGGCCATGAGACCCCACAAGGCACAAGGTACTGGAGTCGGGAGGTAGATATTTGTAATACAAAATATCAGGGGATTGGCGGTGGGAACTGGGAACCAGGGACACATATGACTTTTATTTTGATCTACATTGATTTGTTTCCTGGCAATAATTGTGTCATTCTGGTGGGGGCCTGTGTTGATGGGATTACACCACTTGCCCCGGTCCCCTCCTTTGAAAAGTTGGAATCTCACAACCAAAAATATCTGAAAAAGGAACCTAATCGTCTTTTTCTGACTGGTCACTGAAAGGATAGTATGTATGTATATGGTAGATTATAAATCGGGTGCTCAATTTGAATTCATAATAAAATTTCATATTTCAATTTAAAACTTAAAACTGTCTTAGCATCTTTTCCCATGCAGCAACAACAAATGCAAGATTAAGAAATTTGATCATCCAACCACCTTAAACATCTAGCTAAGATCATAATTATGTAGTTTATGCAAGTGTATTGAGACTAACCGAAGAGTAGAGTTGGAATGCCCTCCCACCAGCTTCAATGGCTACGGCAACAGGTTGGTTTGCAACTGCCTTCTTCAAAGATGACTCGTCATTAACAGCCACATCCTCGTAGCTATCAATCGTAACAACCTTTGCATTTTTCTGTCAACAGAGGGGGAAAAAAAAAGCAACGCAAAGATATTAGAACTTTAGTAAAACAGAGAAAAACAAATGTCCATAAGGTTAATGTCAGACTAGCAGAGCAAATATGCATAAATCATCCAGAACTTCAATATACTGTTTTCCTCTTCATTCCACCTTTTGACTTCTCAAATTTGTCATTGGAATATTTCAGTATTATCTATGGATTTTGTTCAAACCAGTGATATCAATATCTATACACAGAGTTCTCATTTCAAGCACTGTTATATAGAGAATTTTATGGGGAAAAAAAAGACAAGAAATTAAATGAATGCGAAGTGAAGGTACCCTGTTGGTATCACAGCGGTTATCAGTACCCTTGTAGGGGTAATCTTCTTCAGTGTCAATGCCACCATTGCTGATGATAAACTCAAAAGCATAGTCCATCAGGCCACCATTGCAACCCTGGTTGTAGGAGGTATCACAATCGACCAGCTCCTGCTCTGATAGTGAAATCAGATCGCCCGTCACGATTTGGTTGATTCCTTCCACGGATGCAATTGTAGAGAAAGCCCAGCAACTTCCTGTAAAGTAAAATAACTAATGAGATGCAAGAAAATTATATTACTGGTAACTTGCTTGTATTTACCATTGGAAAATTAGTGTCAGTTACAAAATGGAGTATTTTCCTGAAGACTGTGTTATCATGACATTGATATTGATCCCAAGTAGTAGTTGTCTATTATTCAAATGGATGATGGAATCCTGACTAATAATTGAAGAGGAGGCATAGTATGATTGCGTTTCTAAAAGCGAAGTAATTATTAATTGGAATAATGTTTGGAGGATTGCTAAAATACTATGCATAGCACAGATGCACTTCGTGCTACGGATTCGTTATTGCATTTCATGCTTCAAACAACCAATCCAAACCGTTCATTATCTTCTACATATTGAAATCTCATTAGAAATCAAATTTTACATTTTTTTTTGTTTACTATTTTTCTCAGATTTTTGAAAATCACCGTTATTGAAGGGTCCAGAATTTATTAGATTAAGTATTTTAAAAAATTTGAGAAAAATAGTAAAAAATTTTAAAAAATATAAAATTTGGTTTCTAATGAGATTTCAATATGAAGAAAATAATGAACGGTTTGGATCGGTTGTTTGAAGCATGAAATGCAAGAACGAATCCGTAGCACGAAGGGCATCCGTGCTATGCATAGTATTTTAGCAATCCTCATAATGTTTGTATTGATTTTCAATTTTTTCGCTATTTATGCTTCAGATAACATCTCCTGAGTCACTTCAGTTATAATAAGTTGTGATGTAAAGAACAATAATACAAGACAGGTTCATGATTTTCTCTAACATCAAGATTTCAAAACAGTAAGCAATTATTTTAGGGAAAAAGACTTGTAAAATGAAACCAAAGGTGATACTAACCACAGCTTCCTTGGTCCTTGACCTCAACAACAGCCCCTTTCTCTCTCCAGTCAATGGAGTCAGGCAAAGACTCGCCTTCCCGCACCTTGTACCTGTCACCAACCCTACCGCGGCGGGTACGTGCTGGTTTCGCGCCCAGGTATGTTGCACGGTACTCTTCATTAGTCAAATCGGCAAACCGGTTCAGCCCCAGGCGGTACGGGTGTACGCCAGCATCAGCGGCTGCATTATGCTCATCTATGTACTTCAAATTGTCCTTGAATATCTCAAACCTAATTTAGATTTATAATAAAAAAGAAATTAATGGACGGTTTAGGAAACAAAAAAAAAAAGAAAAACTTGAAAATTGAAGCACACAGTGGAGATGTTTCACAATAATATTTTGCCATGTGAAAATATTAATTGTTCAAATAAGAAGACAGGTGTAGACTCCACCAAAAAGGACACCACTGCTACTTTCACTTTCAGTTTGAAATATGAAGAACTATAGTATATGGCACTCTACCAGAAAAGAGAGGAAACAACTACTGAAAATTAAAAACTGAAGAGGCCACTACTGAAAATTGATTTACTTGGTTAAAATGATTAATACTTTCACCACGTGATTCCCTTCGATCTGATGTAAACAATATATCCCTACTCCTCTGGTTTTCCTCGTCAACCAAAACCAAAAATTAAAATAAATCAAACTCCCTTGTGTCAACTCTTCTGGCTATATATATATCCTGACACCATGAACCCAAAAAAAAAGAAAAAAGAAAAAAGAAAAAAAGCATCTAAGAACTAGTTATACCTTTTGTCTTCTTCGCCTAAAGCATTGTGCAACTTGCCATGCTGAGCTTTCCAGGCTTGGTACATGCGCTTGACCTCTTCTTCACTTCTCTCTCCATAGCTCAGAATCGACATGTCAGCGAGAGAGGCCACGGTTAGAGAGAGAAGCAGGGAGACGAGCAGCCATGGGGATGAACCCATTTTAATTAATTAATATCTTGAATGGATGGATCTAACAAGGAGAAGAAGAGAAAAGAATAAAATTTTGGGGGGTTTGGTTCTCTTTCTTTCTAGCAGAAATTAAGTACGAGAGCTGCTTTTTATAGAAAATTACTGGAGGTGAGGTGAGAGAGGTCAGATGTAGGATAAGATTTTGATTTTTCTCTCTCCTTCTCCTTCATTGGTTGGCCAATGAACATGAATCTCGTCACACTTTTTACTGCTATGCTCGGTGTAGAGATACATCTTATGGACCCTGCTCTAAGAAATAATACGTTATTTTATTTGAAAAGTCATTTAAGAATTTTATTAATGCTTATTATTCAAGAAGGAAGGTTTCGTATCACAACTTAAGAGTGCAATCAAATATCACAACTTTATTTTTCATCAATAATTAAAAACTAAAAAATTTAAATGTTGAATCCAAACCGTTGATCTTGTACAACTTAATGAGCGATGTGTTTCCATATAAATTTTATAAAATTTGGAGTTGATTTGATCAAGAGATCAAACCATGTCATAGTTAACAAGATTTGTTCATTTTTTTAACATCTTGGTCAAATATCAAATAAACTCCAAATTTAATAAAATTTATATGGAAACGCATTGCTCGTTAAGTTGTATAAGATCAACGGTTTGGATTTAACATTTTAATTTTAAAATTTTTAATTATTGATGAAAAGTAAAGTTGTGGTATTTAGTGGCACTCTAAAATTGTGGCACCGGAACATTTCTCTTATTCAAAATGTATATAGAATAAATAACTTTTCTCATTTAGTAAAGTAATCTAATTTTAAATGTGAATAATATATATAGAATAAAATAACTTTTCTCATTTAGTAAAGTAATCTAATTTTAAATAGCATGCCTTGAGTGAGTTGGAGGGTTGAACCATCTTATCTTAAAATAAATAAATAAATAAAATAGCATGTCTATTATTGTTACTCGAGTGGGATGAATCATACTTATGATCCAAATCGAGTGAGAATTTCACGTAATTTGACGAATAGAAAATGACACCACTCACATTATTGTTATAGGAATGATCCAAATATGCAACATATATGTCATACCTCTAAAAATAATGTCATATGTAAAATTTAATTTATGGAACCACAATCGATGGAGTCATGGAGCTAACTAAATATATTGTCAATTGATTTGCCTATTATTTATAATTATTTATCACAAACATTTAAAAATTGCTAATTCTTTTAAAATTGCCTATTATTCATAATTATCGTACACTGTAAATATAGATTATATATGATTTAAAAAAAACACTCAAACAAAGAGTCAACTGATAATTGGTTACCAAGATTGGAGTCAGCCTGTGTCCATATTTTTACTCGTATGAAGATTTGAAAATAAAAAAAATAATAATTCCATTTGCAAAAATAAAAAAATTTCATAGTGAATTAATTGGACTATGAAGATGTCATGAACCGAGTCCTTTAAAGCTATTTGCATCTTATAACAAAAAGAGACTTTGCGAATCTCGACGCAAAATTGTTAAAAATCTTTTAGGCTGGTGATTAACGAGGACTCTTTTACGGGAAAGTGAGGAAGGCGCTGATATTTTGATTAAGAGAATTAGTTGGCTGTTGAGAAATTAAGGTGCACTGTTCATTAGCTGGAAATTGCATTTTTCTCAGTTATCAAACTAACAGTTTTTAATGCATGGATCGATAAAATATCTACTTACATATACAATTCTTTCATAAATATCTACTCACAAATATCGTGCAGCCAATAAGAAAATATACAGTGTTGCTGCTGACAAGTATTAAATATTTTGTTAATTTGTCAGATGGAACTATTCCTTGCCAGGTGGGATATATCTCTTCTTAAATTTCGGCTTGAAGACGTAGATAAGTTATATACTTTTATTATTATTATTATATTAGGCGAAGAAAAAAGCCCTTTTGTATCCATTTTACCAAAAAATGGAGATATTGTTGTCGGTCCGACAATAAAAATTGTTAAAAAAGCCCTTTTGTATCCATTTTACCAAAAAATGGAGATATTGTTGTCGGTCCGACAATAAAAATTGTTAAAAAAGCGCAACGCCTATTTTTTTACTTACATTTATTTTTAGAAACAAAAAGAAAGAATTGAGTAGATATGATAACTATTCCTGAAAACTTCACAAATTATTTATACTGTTCTCTGCAATCAAAAGTATGCAGTTGATTAAGTTTAAGGTATATACGCTGTGTATATATATATTTTTAATTTAAATTTAAATAGAAGTTGGCAGCTGTAAGTCTGTAACATCCTCATACAAGATAAAAAATGTATTTTTATAGCGATCAATATTATTTTGAACTTTCATAATCATAAGTCGTAATTTAAAACGATACACTAAAATTAATATACTTGGGTTGTACACAATTAATAATTTCAGCTTTTTTCTAAAATTATTGATCAAATCAGTCAGAGATATTCAGAAGCTGAAAACTGGAGGCTTTTGTTTTTTTTCCTTCAAAATTTGATAACTTCTGATCACTATTATTGAAAAAGAAAAAAAAACATTCGCTATATATTCATCTTCTTGGAAAAATGAGCGATGTGTTGAAAATGGAGAAGATGGGAGTACTGGAGAGGAGAAGAATGGTGGGAGGGAGAGGATGAGAAGGGAAGGACATGGAGAAAGGGGAACCAACCAAATACAACCACAAAATGTACCTAACCCCTAACCCCTTTTATATTTATAAATTTTCTTCCGACACGATGTCTCAAAATATATTTATTACTTATTAGAAGGTGCCAAAGTAAAAAAAAGGGAAGATAAGATCCACTGATCCAGTACGCCGGGTGCAATTAAATTGGAAGCCATTGGGAAAAGATTCTTCCGGAGCTGTGTCGGGTGTTCTGAATCTTGACGGAACTTCACACTGCCACGCGGCGCGTCATAATTGGCCAGTAGAAGCCAAGTAAATGAAGAAATGAGTGCAGGTACAGATACTCAATTACTCATTACTGAGAGAGAGAGAAAAAGGACAAGCACGAGGAGCCACGCTGTCATGTCACCTACTTTTATCCTTCTCATTTTCTCATTCGCTCATTTGCATAGTCATTGCTTCCTTCCTTTATTTGTTTATTTTGTTTTTTTCTTTTCCCCAGCAAGCATTACCTCGTTTTAGGCCGAATTAAAGCTCAACCAATTCAACTCTTTTAAGAATTATTTTAAATAAAAAGGCATGAACATTTTAATTTTAATAGTTTGCGATAATCCTTCTCGAAAAGTGTGACGGATGTATAATATTATTTTACTGAGATCTCATATTAAACAAAAAAGTTACGAGATTTGGTTATATGCGGTTTCATTTGTTTAATTAATTTTATTTTTGAATTGTACTTGTCCCGAATTCTCTTTATTAGGTTACATCAAAAATCAAAATAGATATGAGCTGTTCCACTCCATTTTGGACCCAGCACAGAAAAATAACAAACATAAAGAAAATAATTGAAAAAAGAAAGACATCCCACCCAAACATCATAAATTCATAATTCTACCGTTCCAATAATTAATTGCAAAATCCGAACTTTTTTTTTTTTTGATAGAGGGAAAAGCCCCACTTTATGAAAAAGCGAATTCCAATTGGCAAATGACAAGAGGCCAAAAGGCACAGGGATATTTCAGGAGCTGGATTCCATGGGATCTAAAACGACCACGCAAATGGACTGTTGCGTTGATCGTTGCGTTTTGAACACGAAATTGACTATCATTTGCGTTAACCGTTTTCGTTTTGGACGAAACGATCGAAATCACAAAAATACACATGGACGGAACCGTTTCAAGCTTGCGTTAACCGTTTCGTTTTTGAAACGCAACCAAAATCTTTAACCGTTTTGTTTCGTTTAGTCCGAAACGAAACGAAAAGATGGTCGAAACAGTCACAGTTTTCAGGCCTACATGGAACTAATGCTCAAGCGGCATTTTCCTTGTATTTCACTGTCATGTAGACCCCATATGAATCAAACTAACCATAAAATATAATGAAATATCTTTCTTTTTAACAGACAAGTAATAAAGAAAAATTACATTTTGATTTATGGATATTATTGATGACAATAACTCGTTACCCATGCTTTGCATGGATTTTATATATATAGATAGATTGTGAGATTAAAAAAAAAAAAGATATTTGGATGGGAAGGCCAATAGGCCATGTGTCATGTGTGGGTGTGGCCCATTCCAAGGGGGCGAGTATCCTCTTGATGGTTGAATACAACCATCCAGTAGACGTCTTTTGATCCGAGCCGTCCGATTTAATCTTAACGGTTATGCTTTTTCGGACCTATCAATCTTGGTATCATGCACGGGACATCTATGGCCGTTGAAATTAAATCAGACGGCTGAAATCGAAAGTCATCCATGAATGGCCATCCAGAGAATGCAGTTCCCATTCCAAGGATGCAAATGAATTAATGGCTGTATTTATTTGCTGCGCGTCATGTGGATAACGACAAGGTCATTAAATAATTGCCTCCTCTCTGAAAGTTTGAGGGCCTGATCGGAATGAACATTTGGATGCTCAAACGTGCAATAGAATTCACGGGAAATATAATTTCCTGATTTGAATGAGTGTAAAATCTGTTAACTCTTTTTTTGTTATTTTTTATTTTTCAATGATCGTCAATTCGTCATCATAAAGATGCTCTGCAGCACATGTTCACACAAATCAAATACAAATATACAGTCATTGTCAGAATCATTACGTGTTTTTTTATATTTTTATATGCTTATTTGAAATTTTCAGGGGCTTTTCTGTTACTTTGGTTGTTTCCTGCTTTTTCTTTTTGTATAAAAATAAAAAAATGTAATTTTGCACGGAAGAGGGTTGGTTAGGAGAGCTGTCAGAAAACTCGTTTCACATAAGACCATGACAATACGACCGCAGAGGATCAGATACGCCTGAAAGCAACAGCTCGAGAGAGAGAGAGAGTAGCACTTATATCTTCTATAATCATATAAATTCATAATCTAATGCTGGATTGTAATTGTCCATCTCATTTATGACATAATAATTAATATTTGGTAATATGTACCTCTCCAACCGTACTGATTTCATCCGACGGTCTTAGATACTTTTGAATTGTTCATTTCCGATCTGATTATACGAATTTAAGGGGTCAATGGATCAGATCGAGTTCGCAAAATATTTATTATTATTTTTACACGTGTCTGATCCGACTCAAATTAGAGATATTTTGGCCCAACCAGACTGGTCCTACTTGATTAGTTATACTAATTAATTTTGTTATATTTACTTACGCAACAATATCTCAATTACATTATTATAAAATTTATTGAAATAATAGTTAGTGCATAATTCTGTAATACTAAATATTAAAATTAATCTATATCTATACTACTTATAAAGCACCCAAATAAAAGGAGTAAACTTGTCATATAAAAAGAGTAAACTTGTCATATAAAAGAGTGTAAACAATTCTTATATCAATTATAGACCATTAATTTGTGTAATTTAAAACAAATTATTGATTTTACCATATTTTTATTGCCTAACATGTAACATTTTTTATATAACAAAAAATAATATCAATATTTTTTTTTTATTTGCCCACGTATTGAGGACATCTTTTGCTAGTCTAATATAAGATAATTATTAGAGTCAGATCGGATTACCCCGTGATCCGTCCATAGACAAAACCCAAAAAAAAAATTACACGTAGCCGATTGTATTTTTTGTTTTACAAGTTCAAGATGGATGTTCAATTAATTACAGCCACTGTCGTTAGTGTCAACTTATATCTTCAATTAACAAATAAATTGACACTCTGACGCACGGCACACCTCTTTTATACTTTCTTCATCTGCCCATTATAGCATGTATTAAAGATTGTTGCCTAGTTTGTGCATGAAAAGCAAGCAAAGGGATTTAATAACATGACTTCTAGGTGCCAATTTTAATTTTCAAGCATGATTTAGCACACAATCCCAAAATTACATCGATTTATTATTATCTTTCGTGAAATAGGAAAGTAAGTTTAGGCTATTAATTAAGAATTTGGCATTGCTCTAGATTACTGTTTGAACTTTGAACAATTCAGTTTTCACTTTTGTTTAGATAAGTTCAACAAGAAAATTTTTATTGCAGTTGTGTTGACCAGATATTATAGTGGAATATTGAAAAGAGAAAAAAAAATCTTCTTTTTGTATTGGTGACAAGTAAGACGGTGTCTTTATTTTAATATAAAGAGAAACAAGTTAGAAACAACGACTTTAAAGCCCAACGAAAGAGACATGAATTTGTCCCTATTAACACGATTCATGATCTAATCCATTTTCAAATCTGCATCACTACAAAAGGATATTTTCTTGGAAGTTGGATCCAAGCCCTATTTTCCTTTGAAAGATGGGAATGATAGTTTTTACTTTCTGAGGATTTTTCAAGTTTGTTGCCATTTATACCTCTAAGTTTTACTATTTCTATAATTTATATCTCCTCAAAAAACTTTGAAACCCAGTGAACATTAAGAACTGCACTGAAAAGTAGGTAGGATTTCATTATCATTTTTGCTTTTTTCAAGCAAACTCCATGTTTTTAATTTGATAAATCCTAAGGTGATATAATTATATATTAGAACAATCGAAAATTACATTTTGAAAATGAGTAAAATACTTAAATTAGAAATTTATCAGTCCTACTTTCTACATGTATTGACTTTTTTTTTTACTGGAATTGATCGAATCCAACTCTTCTTATTCTCCTCCGAGGGGCTCAGATTTCTCTAATTCACTACACGATATTTTTCTTTTTGTAAAAATTGACCTGTAACGTTCATGGACACGTTACAGTAGGCCCCGTTACAAAAGTATTAAACGTTACATATCTGCAACGCTCTTTACAAAAACAATGTTTCAGATTATTAATGACACACGACTTTCTGAATAAATCTGTAACGTTCTATTTGAAAGACACGTTATAGAATATAGGATTCTGTAACCTGTTTTTTTAAAAGAACGTTGCAAATTTATTTAATTTTTTCTTTTTTTACGACTTTCTGAATAAATCTGTAACTTTCTATTTGAAACAAACGTTACAGAATATGGTATTCTGTAACCTATTTTTTGAAAAGAACGTTGCACATTGTTTATTATTTTTTTTATAGAGCTTGTATTCTGTGGCTAGCCCATGTTGCTAGCCGTACCAACTGGTAGATGTACCAAACATATAGAATATAGGATTCTGTTTTTGACAAACATGCATATCACAACTCCTATATAGACAGACACATTTGTATCAAAATAACAAACAAGTCATGCAAATGAGAAAAAAAATTAAGTTCAACAAAAATATAATATCAATTTGTTTAGAAGATCAGTCATGATACATTTCAAATTGACTATCCAAATATATTCCCATACATGAATTCCATGAGTTCATCTACAACTCCTCCAATGTCTTCTTTCGTGTATGGCTTTCCAACCGGATCGATTTTCTGTATTTGATTATAAGCAAACCAAAACATATATTAGTTGATATCATAAATCCTAAAGTATTTGATTAATTATCCCTAAACTCTAAATCCCAAAATACCAGTACATTTTATAAATGCCATAGGCCTACTTGAATTAAAAAAATTAGTACCAATACATTTTACATTCCATGATCTCTAAAGAAAATAAAAACTGGAGCCACTTTGGAAAATTAGGCCATGTTTTCCACTATACTTAGTGACTTCTTTTCATCACTCAAAAAGTAATTTGAGAAAAAACCAGCTGAAAAACTTCTTTTCAATATCATATCCCTTTTTCTTTTGGTTGATAGGTTGGTACCGAAGGCATCAGATTGACAGTGCAGTTGAAGCCTCGAGGGTGCATTTGGATTCTCAGTATCACTTATAAATTTTAGGGGGTGATAGAAGATTGATAGATAGGAAGTAGGTTTCATATCTCTTGTATGAAGTTGTAGTTTCCATACTTTTATTCAATATTGGAATTCTCTCTTCCGCTTCTACAGATTGCAAGGCAGTGAATTGACTAGAAAAACTACTAAATAGAATTTGACCCAATTAACATCCACTCGATCCACAGAGTGGATGTTATTCATTTTTGGCCCCCTATTTTTAGTAATTTGAGTACAAGCCTTTTCAGCTACCACTTTACAAGGATAAATAAGAGAAAGAAAATTGAAAAGCGAGGGGAACGTTATTGAGTCAGCGGATTTTTTTCTTAACTTTATAGTCTAGTAAGTAGTTAAAACAAATACCTTAGGTAGTTCTCCGACTTGTATCACATGGCTTATTATATGTCTCATGGCCAACATTGTGAAATACCCACATTTTGTATTGCCCTTCTGTTTTGGAGCCTGAAAACACAATTCAATCAAGTAGCTACTTAGGATTTTGTAATAGTTTGACAAACTCTAATCTCTTAATCTATAAGTTTTGTACCTTTATGTCGTACCAGTCGAATATGCGGGCTTTACGTATACTTTTCTGTTCCTTTTCCATCTTGTAATTTTTATATGCCCTACATGCAATTCAATTAATTAAATTAGATTAGATATATTGAGCTGACCCCAGCAACAATAAAATGATTTTATAATCGTCAGCTGCTCCTAGAAAACAAAGCAGCATAAACATCACTCTGATTCAGAGATAAGCACAATCTCGAATTATCACTATTATTTTGGTAATTTAAAAACTGGAACTTACGAAGTTATAAACGGCTTAATTACTAATCTTTGTATACAATCTTCGCGTGACAAGGAATCTACGAAGTAAATATTCTCTTTCTTGACATCAACGATAATGAGCGTCCAATGATACCTGTAATATAGATTACTTATTGTTTTGATTGAAGGGAAACTAACAAGTTTAATAATAATAATTCTTACCCCTGATTATATGGCAAAAGAAAATAAGAGCACTCTGGATTATCTACGAACGACTTCTTCATGTAATTCACGTTATAAGCAGAGTTCTTAACAAATTTAGCTTGAGGTAGAAATTCTGGATCCCATATGTTGATACTTTTAGAGAACCCATATCCTTTTAGAAAGTTCTTTCATCCAATACCTATATTCATCAAATACAGTAAGTAGGCAAAGTACTTTTCAGATTGATAAAGAGCAGTGAGTCTAAGCTAGGCCAGTTTTATATAGTTATAGATTGCTATTCATTTCACAGAGAGAACAGTAAGTAGGCCAAGTACTAAAAACAGGAACGATCCAGTGCCATTCATGTTGACCTCTTGAAAATTAAATGACAACAAATTAAGTTCGAAAAATCATACCAGGAGTAAATCTTGACAATCGATATGTTTAGGGCTTCTCTTCGAAAACATTCGATGATATCTAACAAGTTAAAAGTGAAGGGCACCTCATAGTGCGTACCCCAAGGGTTGCAATCCTCCAATTCAAAACTCTCATCTCCTACCACTACGAGCATCAACAATGAGTATACTTTCCGCTCAGAATCAAGAAGTTTGTCAAGAAACTTCTTTTTTAGGAGCTCATCACGAAAAACACCGGATGCCTTACTTGGCACCTTCTCCTTCTTCTGCTCTTTCTCCTTCACCATCTCCCGCTCCTGCTCCTTCTCTTTCTCCTTCTCCTTCCTATTCCTCTTTTTCCCCTTCCCCATCGTTTTCCCTTTCCCCTTCCCCTTATTCTCCATCTCCATCTCCGCATGTAGGCTCTTACTCTGCATGCAATTTCATAACTTAAGTCACGAGTATTAATATTACTAGAAGAAATGTGTGGAACAAATTGGCATACCTTTTGCATTGGCTCCACATCAACTGATGGCCACGCGAATCGCCCCCCTAAATTAGTGCCTATTTGTTCCTGTGACCCTCCAGGGATATACCACGAACGGAATTCATCGCCGCATCTGCCAAGTTGGATGTAGGTATCGAAATCAGATAAAGGCACGCAATGTACTATCTGACCCACATATGACGGAATGATCTACCCCTCGGCCACCTTAGTACGCACTTGAGTGGCACTTGTGATGTAGAGGTCACATTCAACTAGTTTCTGAAAATTGCAAATAGATTAACATCACATTTTTATTTACAAAAATATATATAAAAAATTCATTACTTGAAAATAAATGATAAGATGAAATCAAACCCGAACATCGGCACTCGGATTCGGAGGCATATAGTCTCTGGGCATATATCGAACATGCATAATTTAATTATATACTTATATTTTTATAATAGATGTTTAAATTATATTTAAATTGTAATCACAAATTATATATTTTGTAATAACAAAAATTTTGAGGGCTAAAAAGCAAAATTGCAAATTAAAAAATATTAAAACTTTTGCTGCCATTTTTGTTTGGATCGTCAATCCAATTGACGATTGACGATCCAAGCAATCCAAAATATTTTTTTAATATTATTTAATATTTAAATATTTTTTATATTTTAATATTTAAACTTTTTGCAGACTATAATTGGATCGTCGTTTGATTTGCCGATCCAAACTTTACCTTCTTCCCATTTTCAATAGTGTAATGACAATGCATGTTTACTAAATGTGCATAATCCATCACCTTGCCCCAAAAATATGATTTATGTTTTTTATTTGTACCAAACACACCGTATTTTAACTGGATTATATCCTTCCACAACCCTTTGAAGAAAAGCAAAAAATCAACAAGACGCTTCCTTATTCTATTTAGTATTGTAGTGTAGGCCGGTAGGGGTAACCGGGTAAGGGCTTGCTGACTCGCTGCTCTTCCGCGGGAGAAGAAAGATATGTTTCAATGTTCGTAACATTTAAAGTGGGCCATTTGAGGCCTCTTATGTTATGTATTCCTGACCCATTTATGATTTATGTTTCTGTTCTATTTCTGCTAGGCTCACATAGTCACATCACATGCACGACCAAGTATATACAAATACAACACACGCAAGCACTTGTTTGTTAATTGATGTCTTATTTCATTTGGCGCGCGGCGCAAAAGAGACCTTCTCCTTCAACTTGCATTCATTTCAATTAATCATCTTAGGTGTCTCTGTCTCTGTCTCACCACTCCATCAACACTGTACGGCTGTACCCATCAATTGCATAGACGTACGTGGAAGTCTGCGTGATAGTCAGCATTACCATAAGAATGCACGACAAATATGTACGTGATTAAACAAAATTTGGCAGCAGATCCGTCTCATTTCATTTGCTTACTGCTGCCAAATTCAGAGTATGCCTTGTAAGTAAAGAAAATCAGTGTTTAAAACAATTCCATTTTTTTTTCCCTCTTTTTCTTTTTTTGCAAACGGATTAGCTAAATGTTTAGACCTGATCAAAGGCTTTTGTATTAGACTCAGAATTATGTCTGAACAAAGATAAATTTTACACCAAAAGTGAAATACTGTAAAACGAAATATGTCTCATGTATAATTTCTTACATATCATATGCATTGTTGAAATATTTTAACATTTGGGGCTTGTTATAAATACAAGTTCAAGTTCTGATAGATAGCTTACAAATTTGGCAGCAAAATTGTAAAACACTTGGTACCATTTGTGCCACACAAATTAAAGATTATAAACAAGAAAAGTGTTTGTTTGGCAATATGATTACTCTATCGCAGTAAATTCCTACTGTAAATACTGATTATTTTAATATAATTGCTCTATTTATATTATAAGCAACAAACAGGTGAAATTTTACAAATTGTACATCAGATGGCATGAAACGCCCAAAAAAGAAAAGAACCCCATAAGAGGGGTTATTGACTCTTTAAAGAATTTTAGAAGATACAATAACACAGAATAAACATTTCCCCTGGGGTTTCTATGTTTACCAAAACTGGTTCAGTGTGCCTTAACGTAACAGTTCTAAATGTAGAATCAGTACTTCCTGAAAGGGGAAAAAAAATACATAATACAAGAATGTTAAGGAAAAGAAAAAAAAAATCTCCAGTGCAGCATGTGATTTAATCCAAAAACCGCGAACAATGGAAAATAAACAAGGTAACACTCCAAACATTCTTCCAAATTTACTTTAGAAATGACAATAGCTCTCAGCAATCCTTCTACTAAATTAGAAAGGGTGCAGTTCAGGTGATATATTCTAGGGAAATAAATCACATTGATACAGTGCGTCAGAACACAATACAATTGCTTCCTGGATCTAAAAAAAAACCATAGCTCCAATTATATCTGGTATGCACAAATGTGTACATAGTGGTATGGCATTTAAGGAAACAAATAAAAATTCTCAGAACTAAATTAACCATAAGTTATTTTAGATGAACTACAAGGATGGTATGTACCAGTTGAAGTTCAAGCCGTCTCAAATTTATCTCCTTTTAGCAGTTGAGTTAGTCTCATGCTGATGGGATTTCTTGTTCAATTGCCCATCTGATCCAAAGAAAAAAAAAATATTTTGAGTCAATATAATTTTGACAATATGCAAGGTTAAATGCTGGGTAACTCGTGATATCAAGTCTGCACTAGTTGATACTGGGGCCTTGAGACGAAGGAAGGTCAGAAATAAATTATTCTAGAAAGTTGATCTCTTGCATTGTAAGTATACAAAACCCAAATTACATCAGAATCAGAGATTGCAAAAAGAAGTCTAGAAAGCAACCTAAACCAACCAACTTTATTTTTAATTAGCTACAGCTAAAGCCACAATAATTTCCATAAACTTGTAGGTGTAAATCATTTTCCTTCAAGGACCCACTTAAGACAGAATAATGAGGGTTTCGGTGGTACAAAGAAAAAAGGATCATGTGATCACCTACCAAATCGTATTTATTATTACAACACAATTGAGCATCTTAGGTGACCAATTATTGCTTGAAAGGGGGCTACAGTAATAACATTATTGTAGCTTGAAACAACTACAGGTAACTTAGAATTTACTGAAAGAGTACAAGAACATGAGAGCTAACAAGAAAGGGATCAAAGAAAACTTACCCAGGTGGGAACTTGGCATCAGGTTGTGTCTCAGCCCGGATCCACCAGACCAACACATTAGCTGCACATTTTCCAAGCGGTTCAATACCCGAATCATTATCACCCAGCAAGCCCTTCAAGTTTGCATCAAGCTTATCCAAATCCTTCTCCAATAACCATTTTGAATCCAATAAAAAACCAGCCCACTCCATGTTCTGAGGAGCAAAAGCATCATTTGTAGAATCTAGCGTACGCCAGCCCGACAATTGGCCATCAGAGTTGCAAACTGGACCTTGAACCACTGGTTGGGGTTGCGGGTTGTTCTCTTGATTGGGGTTCCTGGGATCAGTGAGAAAGTTGAGATTGATGGCACCGACTGATTTGACCTTCTGTGCCTCGTCGAATAATTTGAGGTCATGGATGTTGCTCTCGTCTGCAAAGACAACTATGCCCTCCATCTTTTGCTCACTTATGAATCTGCAACAGGTTCCGAGAACAATATGGTAATTAGGCATGATCAATTTGAAAGAAGTAAGAAGGCAATGATCAATTTCAAATACCTACTATCTTAAGAAATAATAACGATCACATAAAGAAAATGTGTGAAATTAAAAGAAACAATGGGAGAATTGGCAAAAAAAAAAAAAAAAAACCAATTTTTGTGATAAGAAATGGTACATGCAGTTCCGTTTGATATGGGAGGTGATCGCTAAGTATGAATTGACCCCAAAAGAGGAGAAAAAGAATTGAAGCTAATAGATTGATATGTATGGAATGAGCAAGCAAAATGAATAGAAAGTAAAAAAAAGATGACCTTAGAGCATGAAGTCGCATCCTGTCCTGGACGACACGGCGTGCCTGGAAGGTGTGAGGCATGGAGCCGGCAAAGGCAAGATGGAAAAAGGGCAGGCTTGATCTGGCGAGAATTGAAGCAGTGACATTAGTGACGCCAGCGGCCTCGATGACGAGCCAGGAGAGATGGTACGGCAGAAGGCGTAAGGTGTGGGCAAGGGCCGTCAAGTGCAAGGCCTGTGCGGCACGGACGTAGGTTGGGGTGACGACGAGAATGGGCTTGGGGTTGGGGTTGGGGTTGGGGTTGTTGGCAGAGAAGACCTTGCGCTGCTCGAGCTGGACTTGTCGGAGGATGTGGTGGGCGCGCATGAGCTGGAGGGGGTCGGGGTGGGGCCAGGGGCGGACGCGGATGCCGTGGCGGCCGACGACGGGGCGGGTGGTGACGGGGTGGGAGAAGGTGGTGTTGAGGGAGGAAGAGTTGGAGGGGAAAGAAGAAGAGGAGGAGGAGGAGGAGAAGGTGGTGGTGATGGTAGTGATGGTGGTGGTGGTGGTGGTGGTGGTGGTGATGGTGCTGAGGTGGGGTTGGGAGGAGAAGAGAGGGGAGGAGGAGAAGAAGAGGAAGAAGAGGAGGCGGGAGAAGCGGAAGCCGAGGACGGTGCTGCCGAGGCAGCAGAGGAAGTGGATGAGGAGCCAGAAGGGGGAGGAAGAGCCCTTCAAGTTGAAGCTCTGCATCTGCTGGACCACCAAGGGCAAGGGCAAGGGCAAGGGCAAGGGCAACGGCAGCTTCATCTCTCTTAGATCGATCGATGGATCTGCAGCTTAATTGCGTCTCTCTCTCTCTGTCCTTTATTAATTGTCGAGGAATAGAGCATGCAGATGCAGGTGGTAACGGGTCCGTATCCTCTACCAACTTTTTGAGGTTGGTAGAGTGGCAACATTAAATCCGAGCCGTTCGATCTAATCTCGACGGTTAAAATTTTTCGGGCCTATCAATCTAGTTACATGCAGGGGGCTCCCTTAACCGTTGAGATTAGATCTAACGGTTCAGATCATACATCGGCACTCTACCAACCTTTTAAGGTTGGCAGGGGATGTGATTCCGGTGGTAACACCCTATTCCTATTAATTCTGTACTGGCTGTGCGCGTATGTATGCAGAAGAGAAGAGAATAGAAGAGCACTAGAGCACTAGAGCACTAGAGCAGAGCAGGTGTCCCGTGTCCGTGTCTATTAGATTAGATGGAGACTACGACTACGACTACGACTACGGTACGGTCTACCGTCTACGGAGAAGACAACACTCAAGTTGCTTTTACTTAGGATTACCAGTTCTGGGATTTGCTTTGCTAATTGCTAGGCTGGTACTTAGCTGTACTGTACTACTAATTCATCACCATTCCGCAGCGCCGCAGCCCATATTCAAAATACTAGTACACTCACACACACGCAATATTATACAAATAAAGGCACACACACCTACGCCTACACCTAAACAACGGAACAACCAAAAAAAGGTAGAGACTAGAGAGGTCAGAGGGATCTACCGCTTTTCATTTTCATTAGTTGGTCAAAAAGATATATCTTCATTATTACTACCAAAACACAAATTGGAAAAATATATAATGTAACAAAGAGAATTAGGTGGAGACTGGCAGAGCGAGTAATTGGTATTAATTAGGTGCAAATAAAAAAGGGACACGTATTGGTATTGGTCATGCCCTGCTGCAGGGGGAAAGTTTGTATTTGGCGGGCACACCGCACACAGACAGAGACTGATAGATCAATTCATAGATGCCCCTTCTTATTTACTTTCTTATATATTACCATCTAATTAATAACAATATCAAATCAAAACACAACTAATCCCACTCATCTTCATCTCTCTCCTCTCCCTAATTTCTGTTGTGCTCCATTATTTTAAGCACCACTACTGCATGCTGCTTCCCTAATAAAAAAATGTTAGAGCCACGTTGAGGCTCAGCTTGTTTCAAAAATAAAATTATGTGAATTATAAATAGTCCATAAATATCATTTGCATATATATAGTAATAAATTGAACTGCTTTAATTTATTAATTAAGATGCGGTAATCAATTGAGCTGCTTATTGTTATTTCAATCTGGTTTATTGCATCACAGTGGAGGATCATTCAACTTCTCAAATCTTTTTTATCATGATGCTATAGGGTGCGTTTGGATCGTTGGAAGAAAAAAGAAAAAAAATGAAGAAGAAGAAAAAAAAATTATAAACAATTCAAACTCTTCACAAAGGTACACACTTTCCAATACTTCTTTCCACTTCTTCCCTTCTTCCCTTCTTCCCACACCTATCCAAACGGAGCCATATATAGATAATGAAAAATGCATGTACTAAGTAATATAGTACGGAATATAACAAAATCAGGGTGCCAAAGAAGTAAAAATAAAGATGAACGGAGAGATATAATGATGCTATAGATAAAATAAGAAATTCAAGAATGTGAACTGATGACCTCATAATTTATTCCTTCAAAGTTGTTTGTCTTATATTGTGTACCGGATTCGCGTCAGCTATCGGTACAGGTACATATCAGCCAAATTGAAGCTGAAAACATTGCTACCATGTGACAAATGAGAAATTTGGGGCCAACAAATTAAGCACGTCCCCTCACCACAAGTTTCATATTAATCAGACGGTTTGGAGTGAAAGCGACATCTCTCCACCAATCAAAACAAAAACATCAGGCGCACATGCAAATGATGAATCACACATGCATGTAACATTAGCATGTTATCTAGAACTGTGTCATCGATCTACGCTAGCTGTCCGATTTTGTTCAGAAGGTGCGGATTCAATTTGTAGCCGGAATTTTAAATAGTGCTTAGAATTTTTCTCTATTATGGTGGGGTGTTAATGGCATTTACTGTACAATGTTTCATTTTACAAATCTAAAATTGTCCACCATATATAACTGATTATTTCATCAATTCTCAATTGCATTGAGAAAATATTTCCTCCTATAGTTGATAAAAATGAGAAATTTATATTTGAATTTCTTGCATTGTTGTTTGAAGAAATTCAACCTAAATATGATTAAGCAATAGAATACGAACTGTTTTTGTTTATTGCTGTTCAGACGTGGGATTTCAGTTCTTTGCTTGATCTCCTAAGTCCTAATCCCAGACATTAGACAAATTCAATAAACTCAACAGAAGCTAATGAAATGTCCAAATGTGGATAAAATTTCTACGTCTACTCCATATCATTATAAATATAAGCAATGTAATATTCGCAGCTGGCTTTAGAGGCAATCGGAAGAATCGAATGGCTCTGAGCTATTACTATAGGAACCGTTTGGATGCGTTGAGAAGAAGGTAGAAATAAGAAAGAAGGAAAAAAATAAATTATAAATAATTCAAACTCTTCACAAAGTTACACACTTCCCAATACTTCTTCCCACTTCTTTCTTTCTTCCCTTCTTTTCACACCTATCCAAACGAAGCCTTTAATATAAAAGAAAAGAAAGGCATTATATTTATATATGCTCTTGATTTTATTGCTTTCTTCAGTGGGTGGTGATCCATGGTTTAACAGTTGGTTCACGAATTCAGACTATAAACTAATTAATTAAGTTGATGCCATCTTAAGTTAAGACTTTAAAAGTTACTCAATGCCTCCAGGGCAATTAATCTAGGCTTCAAATCATTTTGACTCCTGCTGTCCATATATTTTTTATTAATGTCTAATGGGGAGAATTAACATTTCATGTCCGTATGACAATCGGCATCTATTTTTCACCGACAGTTGCACTTGCACATGTATAAGAAAGGCAGGGGCAAAAAGAAAGATAATAGACGGAATTTTGTTTTTTCGGACCCTATTAGTCTTTTTTTTGCCCCTTTTGGGTTTTGGCTATAGCCGTCGGCAATTTTATAAAGAGTAAAAAAAATAAAAATATAAAATTTGATCTTCAAAGACATTTGAATATGGTGATGAATTTAAACAGTTTAAATTATCCGTTTAAATTTTGAATTTCGAAAAACGAGTTGATAAAAATTGAATAGCACGTTAGTGAGCCATTCTATATATATTTGTTTTCCAATTTTACCCTCAATTATAAAATGGAGTTGGAAGCGTCGGTGCGACGCGTCCGACTACACGAAATAGCTGGTGCCTGGTGGATGAATAAATAAAAAAAAAACTTAAAAAAGTGGAACGTGGTCAACGACACCATCAATCAATAATTGCGCACCGCTTTCACACCTCATGGGAATTAGGATGACTTTTTTTTTTCTTTTTTTTTTTTCTAATTTTAGGCTTTAGCTTATGAGTTATGAGTTATGACTCAAGCGACCTCTATTATGGCTCTCTTATTTGTGGTTATGTTTTTTTTTCTTTTGATGGTCATAATTGTGGTTATGTTGGAGAAATTATAAGGTTGTTTATGTTTGATAGTGATTTCTAAATATTACGTAATGCAATATGAAATTTCGGTGAAGCAAGTGGAAAGCAAACAAATTTCAATTTCTGAACCAAAATTTATTCGACATAAAATCATTTCAGTCCCCAAAATCTAAACTTCTTATTTGTATCAAGTCAGTTTTTTTTTTCAATTTAATTAATAACTATGGTCTGATCAGAATGGAAAACTATCAGCTCCAACGTCAAATATGGATTTCTCAAGAAATTATTCTCTTGATCAGAACCAGCATTCAGCCGTGAGTTCAACTCGTTTTGCGCAATTTAGAGAGAAGATTTTAGGCTTGCCGAAATCGCGTGAAAAAGGTAGAAATTTACCACGAATTGGTTTGGTAGAGAAAGGTGGAAATTTTTCAGACCTTAATGCCCCTACCGCTCTATCTCAATAAAAACCAAACTTTGTCATCTTCCTTCTCTGGCCGATAGTGCTGTCAAACGTGCATAATGGAATGGAAATCAACTGTTTCGTTTTCGTTTTGTTCGAAATAACGAAACAGAAATGTCATTCTGTTTTCAGAAATTCTGTAATATTTCATTTTCGCCTTCATTTTCCATTGAAATTTCTCATTTCGATGTTCCGGGGACGAAAAACGAATTTTCGTTTCCGTTCTATTTCTGAAAACGAAATCATTTTTCCTTCCACTTTTGTTCCGTTTCCGACGAAACAAGACGAAAACGTGCGAAACTACGGTATATTGATAGCTCTACCAGCAACAGGGGCAAGCACTTGCTTGCAAGTGCCTGGCTTGATTTGTGAAAAAAAATGAGGCCCAAATAATGTATAAAAAATAGTGCCCAGGCTTAAATTTAATTGGTGCCCGGCCTTGATCAGAAGGAGAAATTTTGTGCCTGGGCTCGGCCTTTAACCGTATGTCAATTTCTGTTTCCTCTTCACCCGAAATTTAAAAAAATAGTATTAAATTAATATAATATATTAAAAATAAGATCAATATAATAAGATTAATTTAAATAGTATCACGAGATCGGAATCCTGGATTCCGAACGCAAGATCGGAATCCTGGATTCCGATCTAAGCTTTCGCTTTTATAAGGGGTTCCGATCTCGCCTTCTCTCTTCGCTCGATCTCGCTCGCTCTCTCTGGACGACGCGGCAAAAAAGAAAAGGTTAGTTTATTTTTTTATTTAATTATTTATTTATTTAGTTTATTAGTTTATTAATTAGTTAATTAAATTAAAAAATAGAAAAAATATTGTAAAAATATTTAAAAAATCTGAAAAAATTAGGAAAAATAAAATGTAAATTTATATGTAATTTATTAATTATATTGGATTTTTTTGTTTTTTTATTTGTTTATTCATTACTTAATTAATTAGAAAAATAGATAATAAATTGTAAAATTATTTTAAAAATACGAAAAACTAAGAAAAATCATATGAAAATTTTTATGTAAATTTTTTTTTGCTTTTAATAATTAAGATTTTGATAATTAAATATGAATAAAATTTTAAAAATGGTAATAATTGATGATATTAATTAAAAATGTAGGGAAAAATTGTTTAGAAGAGAGTCAATCCGTTTCTACTCCAGGTTAGCTTTTTTATATGTTTATTTTATTATTGTTTGAATAGAAATGCTTGTGAATTGCATGTAGATAGATTGATTGAATGTAAAATTGTGAAATGCACTGATTGTAAAATTGTGAAATGCTTGTGAAATGCAATGATTGAATTAGTGATTCATTGATACTTGTGAAATGGTTGTGAAATGCAATGATTGCTTGTGAAATGCTTGAATGATTGATTTAAATTGGGTTGGGTTGGGTTGAAATTGGGTTGAAATTGGGTTCAGATTTTTGGAAAACTCTCCCAGTACAGGGGAGATGCTGCCGAAATTTTGGTAGATTTTTTACTTTATTAAATTTTAATTGCAGTAACAGTCGAAATGCCACCGCGAAGAAGAAGACCAGAGGATCCACGTCGATCCACGAGGCCTCGAGGAGATCCTGGCGCATCTACATCAGGAGGAGATCCTGGCGCTTCTTCATCTGCCCCCCCTGTTGCCCCCCCCCGGTTCCTCCTCCTGCTGATCAGCTTCTGCATCTTAGTCAGTCTGAGCTTCGAGGCGTACGAGTAAGTTATTTGTTTTTAAAATTATTTAGGGTATAGGGTATAGGATTTAGGGTTTAAGGAAATAATTATTTTTTTATTTATATAGTTAATTTTTGTATACAGTTAATAGTATATATAGTAAATAATTTATTTTTTAAATTATTTAGGCGTGGACGCCCGAAATGCATAAGGCAAAAATGATACGAACCGAGGAGGTGGACCAGCGTCTTGTGACATTGGGCCTTGTTGTCCCTAAAAGAGGCGGCTTAACCAAGTTTTAGCGGAAGCGATTAAGGTTTTGGACCGGTTTGGTATGAACTATCCTAACACAATTCAATTGGCACCCAAAACAAGCAAGCACACAAGCAATTCACAATGCAAGATAATAAAGAGAGAAAGAGAGAGAGAAATTGAACACGCGATGTGATTACGGAGTTCCGACCCGCTAGAAGAAGCTAGCCTTAGTCGTACGTCTCCGGGAGTTTCGCTACCACCAAAGGGCGCGCTCCGTTCAATTCCAACAAGAACGGGACTACAACTTCGAACCGAATCACCTCGTCACAAGGACACTCGAGGCGGATCGGCCTAACTCGAATGGCACAACGGTCTCAAAGGAGAAGAGCTCTCAACCTATTCCAACCTACACCTAGCGACAATGTCGGGGCGGTGGTGTTTGAGGCTACTAAATCTCTCAAGATGGTCTAGCTATGAAAAGCTCAAATGGGAGAGTATCCCTATGCTCAAAGGCTCAATTCTGGTCTAATTTTGCAAAGTGAAGCAGCACACTGAGAGAGAACAAGGGGTGGATATATATAGGGCTCGAAATGAGCAGTTCCCCAGCAAAAACAGGCCACAGCGTTGTACAACGCTGAACAGCGTTATACAACGCTGGAATATGACCGTTGTAAATTCTAACGGCTCTTTAAAATAGCCGTTGATCTGTCAGAGCGTTGTGCAACGCTATTTGCCGTCGCACAACGCAGGAGTGTAAAACCAAAGGAAAACTCCGACAATTCCGTTGGAAATTGTCAGAGCGTTGCTTGCCACTGAATGACGTTACACAACGCTAAAGGGAGACAAAAGGAACAACTCTGACAGATTCAACAGAGTGTTGTACAACTCTATATGCCGTCACACAACGCTAACGTGACCCAACGCTGAATGACGTTGGCTAACGTCTCCAGAGACTTTGCATGTAAAAACGACTGTTTACATGGGACAGCTAACTTAGAATTTAGGTGGCGTTGTACAACGCTATATGGCGTTGCACGATGGTACTCAGAAAATTTTCTAAGTTTTTTAAACTGCAGCGTTGTACAACTCTACTGAGCGTTGTACAACGTTGTGACTCAGCGTTGCCTAACTCTATATAGCGTTGTGCAACGTTGATTCACAAAAGTATGAATTTAGCTGTTTTAGCGTTGTGTAACTCTATCTAGCGTTGTACGACGCTAGGTCACAGAAAACAGGATTTTGCTGGTTTATTGAGCTTTTCGCTATCTAGACCATTTCAAGGATAAACAAGGACTAAAGTATACCTTCTATACTAGTCTAAACTAGCCTACAAGCTCTCTAAAAACTTGATCTTGATCTTTTTTAAAGCTTTTATCCAAGTCCTCATAAATTGCATCTTCTTCCTATAAAACTCAAAGAATATTGTTAAATGCCAAATGATATTGTTTTGCAATCGACAAACCTAGAGACGTTTAGTACAACAATCTCCCCCTTTTGACGATTTGCAAAACAATATCATTAGTAAAGCGATTAAAATTTGGCATTTCACAAGCTTTACTACAATTCTCCCCCTTTTTGTAAATCGACAAAAATTGAAAATTGTACCAAAGCTCCCCCTAAATTTATGGCTCCCCCTTAATTTTGGAGAAAAGGAATTGGAGAACCAATTTAGAGCACTACTCAAAGTAGTGTGACCAAATTTAACCTCTCAAACAAAAAATAAGATAGAAATAAAGAGGCTCCCCCTAAAAATTTGGCTTATAAGACCGGGGGTTAACTTGGTATTTAGGCCATATTGGTTACCATACTACTAGTTGTACCACTAGAGGTACAAGCTTTTGGAACCCACTTACGTTTGGACTCACCATTTGGTTTCCTAAGTTTGCATTCCAACGAGATATGACCATTTTGACAACAATAGTTGCAATATGCATTGGTTGGCTTAGGCATGGTAGAACCCTTGACAAAATGAGAATAGTAATGGGCTCTAAGGTATTCGGCCTTCTTCTTAGGATCATTGGATGAGGCATTAAAATCCTTTTTGCAATCCTTTTGGAAATGTTGGGAAACATTCTTTTTATGCCCATTGGATTGAGCTTTGTGGTTTTGAGAAAAGTGTTGCTCTTTAAATTCATAAAACCATCCATCGGGTCCTCTAAAATAAATTTTATTGGACGCCTTTGGAACAAAAACCTTCTTTTCTTGATTTTGCAAATTCTTTTCGTTTTGCACTCTAGTGTTTCTAGGTTTCTTTTGGTACATATGTGCATGACCACGAGAATTCCTAGATTTTTGAAATTGTGTGGTTTGTGCAACTTGTTTCCCATTATTGTGTGACAAGTTCCTTTTCTTGGTTTGATAAGGCTTTTGGTAACCAAGACCGGACTTGTCATGAGGCTTTTGACCTTTGAAAAGGTGTTTCAAATCCGTTTTAGGAACTTGAGCTAAAACCGGTTTTTCAAGTTGTTTTTCAAGCTCCTTAATTTTAGCCTCATACTCACCATCTTAGAAGTAAGCTCATCTACCTTGGTTTTTAAGGTTTCTATGGTATCGGCTTTCCTAACCAAGGCATCATGGGTAGCATCAAGAATAGAGTTCAACCTATCACAATCAACACATTTGGTTGAACAAGTTGGTTCATCGTCACTCTCACTATCACTACTACTAAGAGATTCATTGAGAGGAAGATATACCTTAGGAGAGCTCGACTTTGGTGAAGTTGGTGGAGATGGAGGTGGTGTTGCCTTACGCGCTTGAAGTAGCGGATGAAAAAATCTTGTCCCTTGATTGAACTCATTGAGGATGTCCTTCACGAAGTCATCCTCCACATCATCCGTTGAGAATACCACCTCTTCCACATTTGCCACCAAAGCATACACCTCATGAGAATCCGAATCGGATGAGCTTGTTTCGGATTCAACATCCCACAAGGCATGCATGGCTTGAGCCTTCTTCTTTTCCTTCTTGTGCTTAGGCTTTGGCTTGTCCGTTTGCACTCGAGGGAAAAGCTTGCGACACTTGTGCATGGAATGCCCCTCTTTGTTGCACACAAAGCACAACTCCCGTTCATCGTGAGCTATTCTCTCCTTGTTGAACATCTCCTCATGCTTGAGCAACCCACGAAACATCTTCTCAATCACCACCTCTTGCTTTGCCTCATCAAGCTCGTAGAGGTTCAATGGTGTTTGATGTGGGTATCGGCGATGAGAGGATCGAGATGATGATGTGGAGGCGGGATTGCTTGTGGAGGTCATGGCTAAGGTTCTTGGAGGATGCTCTAGTTTGGCGAGTTGCTTGAGCTTCTCCTCAACACATCGAAGCTCGGTGTACATTTGCTCCGGTGTGTACTCATGGTCCATTCGGATAATGGTCTCAAGCGACGTGATGTGAGCATCCCATTCGTGCCGTCCACTCATAGCCCGCATCATCTTCCCTACAATCTTGCCATTTGTTAGGGGCTCACCTCATTTGGTGAATTCATTTTGGAGTTGTACAAGACGAGTGTACATATCCTCAATGGATTTACCATCCTTTATGTGGAAATTCTCAAATTGAGAGTACAACTCATACAATTTAGAATTCCTAATTTGAGAATTTCCCTCATAACGGGTGAGGAGAGCCATCCACATATCGTGTGCTAGATCAAAACGACTAAGGGTCACACCAATTGATTCATGGACCGAGGCTAATATGGCATTAACCGCACAATCATTGTCCATTCGGTTATCACGGGACTTCTTGGTCAATTCTACCGAATTTGGTTTAAGTTCGGGGGTATACCGATTTTCTACCACATGCCAATATCCCAAGATATTGAGGTAGTTCACCATGCATCTCTTCCAAAAAGAGAAATTTCTACAATTTTGGCCTAATTTATCCGGTCTCTCTACAAATCGAGCCGCCATGACCGAAAACCGAGATTAAGACTAACTTAATCGAGGTTCCCGCTCTGATACCACTTTGTTGTCCCTAAAAGAGGCGGCTTAACCAAGTTTTAGCGGAAGCGATTAAGGTTTTGGACCGGTTTGGTATGAACTATCCTAACACAATTCAATTGGCACCCAAAACAAGCAAGCACACAAGCAATTCACAATGCAAGATAATAAAGAGAGAAAGAGAGAGAGAAATTGAACACGCGATGTGATTACGGAGTTCCGACCCGCTAGAAGAAGCTAGCCTTAGTCGTACGTCTCCGGGAGTTTCGCTACCACCAAAGGGCGCGCTCCGTTCAATTCCAACAAGAACGGGACTACAACTTCGAACCGAATCACCTCGTCACAAGGACACTCGAGGCGGATCGGCCTAACTCGAATGGCACAACGGTCTCAAAGGAGAAGAGCTCTCAACCTATTCCAACCTACACCTAGCGACAATGTCGGGGCGGTGGTGTTTGAGGCTACTAAATCTCTCAAGATGGTCTAGCTATGAAAAGCTCAAGTGGGAGAGTATCCCTATGCTCAAAGGCTCAATTCTGGTCTAATTTTGCAAAGTGAAGCAGCACACTGAGAGAGAACAAGGGGTGGATATATATAGGGCTCGAAATGAGCAGTTCCCCAGCAAAAACAGGCCACAGCGTTGTACAACGCTGAATAGCGTTATACAACGCTGGAATATGACTATTGTAAATTCTAACGGCTCTTTAAAATAGCCGTTGATCTGTCAGAGCGTTGTGCAACGCTATTTGCCGTCGCACAACGCAGGAGTGTAAAACCAAAGGAAAACTCCGACAATTCCGTTGGAAATTGTCAGAGCATTGCTTGCCACTGAATGGCGTTACACAACGCTAAAGGGAGACAAAAGGAACAACTCTGACAGATTCAACAGAGCGTTGTACAACTCTATATGCCGTCACACAACGCTAACGTTACCCAACGCTGAATGACGTTGGCTAACGTCTCCAGAGACTTTGCATGTAAAAACGACTGTTTACATGGGACAGCTAACTTGGAATTTAGGTGGCGTTGTACAACGCTATATGGCGTTGCACGATGGTACTCAGAAAATTTTCTAAGTTTTTTAAACTGCAGCGTTGTACAACTCTACTGAGCGTTGTACAACGTTGTGACTCAGCGTTGCCTAACTCTATATAGCGTTGTGCAACGTTGATTCACAAAAGTATGAATTTAGCTGTTCTAGCGTTGTGTAACTCTATCTAGCGTTGTACGACGCTAGGTCACAGAAAACAGGATTTTGCTGGTTTATTGAGCTTTTCGCTATCTAGACCATTTCAAGGATAAACAAGGACTAAAGTATACCTTCTATCCTAGTCTAAACTAGCCTACAAGCTCTCTAAAAACTTGATCTTGATCTTTCTTAAAGCTTTTATCCAAGTCCTCATAAATTGCATCTTCTTCCTATAAAACTCAAAGAATATTGTTAAATGCCAAATGATATTGTTTTGCAATCGACAAACCTAGAGACGTTTAGTACAACAGGCCTTATTCATTTCGTTAAGTTAGGTCATATGCCATTGGATCGTTCCATGATACAGGGTCTAGCCATGTTCTGGAGGCCCGAGACCCACACGTTCCACTTTCCCCGCGTAGGCGAGATGACCGTTACTCTTGAGGTATTATTTTTTCCAAGTTCTGTTGGTACATATTTATTTATTTATTATTTTTTTTTGTTGTTTAATAAAAAAATGAAAATGAAATTTGTAGGATGTCGCCATCATTTTTGGCTTGCCTACGACTGGACGACCGGTGACCGGTCGTACTGATTACGACGATGTGCAGAAGCTAGCAGACTTTGCATTGCCACGAGACACTCCTATGGAGGATGTTCTAGATTGCTTCAGAGAGAGGGCGACGGATCGACGTGCTGGGAGGTAACAAACGTTTTAAAATTTAATTATAATTTTGAGATATGCTGCAATATATATATATATATGTAATGTTTATGTAATGCAGAAAATGTCACGCAGTACAGTTTGGGAAACTACGTGATATGTGGGCACAGGGACCTGGGTCAGAGAACGCAGATAGGATCGATAGATACACACGAGCCATGGTGTTGGAGTTGATGGGTTGCGAGATGTTTCCAGATACCACAGGAGATTCTGTTCCTTGTTTTTATCTGGAGTTACTTCGGGTTAGTAATTGTAAATATTAAGAACATCTCTTACATTAGTACTAACTTGGATAACTTAGTTAAAAATCTGGAAAAACTAACGAAAATTATTTTTTCTTATTTGCAGGATGTTCATGCATCTGAGTCAGTGAGATATAACTGGGGTGCGGCCACACTTGCTATGTTATACCGCGGCCTGGACTTGGCAGTCCTGGCAAATGGCGCTCAGAAGGTTCCTGCTCCGTGGCTACTGCTTCCGTGGCTACTGCTTCCGTGGCTACTGCTTCAGTTGCTCCGTGGCTACTGCTATGTTATAAATAAATTTTTACATAAAGTATTATGTACTTATTATGTACAACATTTAACATAATTAAAAAAGAAATAAAAAATAATATTAAAATATTATTCATAATATAGAATTATATTATATTAACTTAATATAAAAAATTCAGTTCTAGCCAAACTAATATTTATAATATATAATTAAATATAAAAATTATATATATATAATTAATGTTTATAATAGAAGTATAATAAATTCATTGAAAACGATAAAAAATCGTGTTACAGCACTGTTAGGAATCCTGGATTCCGATCAAAGCTTAGACCGGAATCCCAGAATCCGATCTAAGCTTAGATCGGAATCCTGGATTCCGATCTTGCGTTCGGAATCCAGGATTCCGATCTCGTGGTACTATTTAAATTAATCTTATTATATTGATATTATTTTTAATATATTATATTAATTTAATACTATTTTTAAATTTTTCGGCCTCTTCACTTTGCTAGGTCTCACCAATGTGGTCCGCATTTTCGTCAACAAAACGGATCCGCGGTTTTATTTGCATCCGATATTGCACCACCGACCGACTCGCTGAGTTTAGATAAGGTGACGGGAGCTGATTGGATACCGCACCCTGAGTTTTCCTTTTTGTGCATCTGATATCAGTCAACAGTCAACACACACTTCGTTTCTTCGCTTCCAGTACTTTGTTCATAGAAATTTCAATGTTTTTATTTAATTAGTGTTTGTACGCCGATGAGTTCTCCCTTTAGAAAAATAATACGGAATTATTAAATTATGGATATATATAGACATATAGCTTGTGTTGTGTGCAATTTGTGGGGGCGTTAATTGCTAAATAGTTGTAAATCATGAACTGAACTTATTTTCAAATGCTAATCGAGGGGTGCTAATTTCTATTATCTATTATGTAAAATTAAAATCATCCTTTTGTTTTCAATTGAAAGGCTATTAGTGTTTACTTCTAATTAACTAGAAATTTAGTCCTGAACTCAACTTGCTACTACAAATTTAATTAATTAACTGTTTTAAATACATTCGTTATAGTTATGGAGAGGATTATAAAAAAAAAGCAGTCCCACAATTCTTTGGAATTCAAGAGCAAAAACGAAATCAAGCAAGCATGTTCTTCTTTTTTTTTTTTTTTTGTGATTGTGAGTGTTGAAAGATCGATTTCTGCTATGAGAATTGTTAAAATTCATTTACAAAATCGGAGATAACTTTTTTGAACAATAATTCTGTTACATATATAGAAAATAATATATTCAGAGAAGTTTCTAATGAAATAATATTGCAACGATTTCAAACTATAAAGTTGCACAAAAATTTGTTGATTTTATTTGAAAATTAGAATTAGATTTTACATTTGTTGTGTTTTTTGGTAGTAGATAGAGATCTAAAGATCAGAAAATGATTAAATTTGTGAAAAAAAATAATGTATATCAGAAAATGATTAAAGATCAGAAAATGATTACAAGCAATTCAAGTATATCAAGATAATAAAGAGAAAAAGAGAGAGAGAGAGAGAGAGAGAGAAATTGAACACTCGGTATGATTACGGAGTTCCGACCCGCTAGGAAAGGCTAGCCTTAGTCGTACGTCTCCGGGAGTTTCGCTACCACACAAGGGCGTGCTCCGTTCAATTCCAATAAGAACGGGACTACAACTTCGAACCCAATCACCTCTTACACCAAGTAACCGAGGTGGATCGGCCTAATTTGAATGGCACAACGGTCTCAAAGGAGAAGAGCTCTCAACCTATTCCAACCTACACCTAGCGACAATGTCGGAGCGGTGGTGTTTGAGGCTACTAAATCTCTCAAGATGGTCTAGCTATGAAAATCTCAAGTGGGAGAGTATCCCTGTGCTCAAAAGGCTCAATTCTGGTCAAATGTTGCAATGCAAATCTCTCTTGAGAGAGAGAACAAGGGGTGGATATATATAGGGCTCGAAAGGAGCAGTTTACCAGCAAAAACAATACTCAGCGTTGCTTGCCACTGAATAGCGTTGTACAACGCTGGAATATGACCGTTGTAAATTCTAACGGCTAGTTAATATAGCCGTTGGTCTGTCAGAGTGTTGTGCAACGCTATTTGCCGTTACACAATGAAGAAGTGTACAGCCAAAGGAAAGCTCCAATTCCGTTGGAAATTGTCAGAGCGTTGCTTGCCACTGAATAGCGTTACACAACGTTAAAGGGAGACAAAGGGAACAACTCTGACAGATTCAACAGAGCGTTGTACAACGCTATATACCGTCACACAACGCTAACGTTACCCAACGCTGAAAGACGTTGGCTAACGTTGCCCGCAACTTTGCATGTAAAAATCACTTTTTACATGGGTTTTACATGGGACAACGCTGTCTGAACATCGATGCAGCGCTGTCTGAACAACACAGATAACTTGAAATTTTTGTGGCGTTGTGCAACGCTATATGGCGTTGCACAATGGTACTAGGAAAAGTTCCAAGTTTTTAACTGTAGCGTTGTACAACACTACTGAGCGTTGTACAACGTTGTGACTCAGCGTTGCCTAACTCTATATAGCGTTGTGCAACGTTAATTCACAAAAGTCAAAATTTAGCTGTTCTAGTTTAGAAACCTCAGTGTTGTGTGCCACTATTCAGCGTTGTACGACGCTGGGTCACAGAAAATAGAATTTTGCTGGTATATTGAGCTTTTTGCTATCTAGACCATTTCAAGGATAAACAAGGACTAAAGTATACCTTCTATCCTATTCTAAACTAGCCTACAAGCTCTCCAAAGACTTGATCTTGATTTTTCTTAAAGTTTTTATCCAAGTCTTCATAAATTGCATCTTCTTCCTATAAAACTCAAAGAAGATTGTTAAATGCCAAATGATATTGTTTTGTAATCGACAAACCTAGAGACGTTTAGTACAACAAATCCAATTTCAATATGTGCTCAAATTTAAATTTTCGTCAATTGACTTATTTCAACTTAGCAGCAACGCCCACCCAATGTATGGACGGACTTTAATATGAGATAAAGTGAATTTGATTAATATATTAGATTTAGTAGTACTTAATTAAAAGATTGCAAAACACTGCAATTAAGGTCCTTTGAACATGAGATTGATTAGCTGGATGAATGAAAATGTTCGTTTGTCATATAGATGTTTTCCATTTCAAGCACATAACATTATATAATAGTATCAATCATTGGACGACTGTTCTTTCTTTTTATCTCACTGCAAATTTATAATAAATCATTTAGGTGTCTCTCTAAATATTATCAATTAAAGACTGAATATTTATTGAGGCTTATACCAAAAAAGCTCCTCGAATATTAATGAAACCAATTAACTCATGATATACTTCCTATATGGCTATATGTCTTCCAAAGCCCAGAGAAACCAATATATAGAGATTACCTCAATTTCATTTATTTCTCCGTTATAACAACTTTGAATTACTCAGAACTTGACACTGGAATATAAATGTAATAACTCTTTAGATTCGTCAAGACTATAAAAAGACCCATATAGAAATACAAACATAGATTGTCAAAGGCTCAAACTACTTCCAACATAGATTGTACGCATGACTCAACCATACTTATAAGCAAAGGCTTAAATAGCGGCCGTAGCGTCCGCTATAGCGGTTGCAGGTGGTAGAGCGCTACAGAATTAGCGGTATGTCCAATAGCGCGCAGTATAGCGGGATTTAGCGGCATTTAACGGGTATTTCGCGGCGATATAGCATTTTTTATGAATTCTGAATCTCTATCCTCTAATATATTAGGCGGCCAAAAAAAAAGCCCAATTGTCCTGTGTGAGTGTTACATACGGTAACATACCCTAGATTGCTACATATGGAGACCATTTCTCTCTCTTTCTGAGTCCCAAATCGCCTCTGCACTTGAAAGAAAAATTCGACCCTGCGAGGCTGCAACTCACGGCTTCCACCTCACCTTCGCTTCTCCATCTCATGTTCTTCGAAACCTCTATTGCCAGGTAACCCTTCCTGTACCAGTTTATAGTCACTTGTATTATAAAATTGTGTTAATTTTGGTTTTGGAAAATGTTTTTTTTTTTTCTGTTTATAAGATGATGTAGCCATGCAGGTGATTTTAATATTTTTAATAAAAATCTAATTGAAATTGCTACACACTTGATGCTGTTTATATGATTGATATGTGAGAATATTACTACACATTTTAATATTTTTAATGAATGACTTGACTGTTGACTAGTGTTATTTTGATATATTTTATTTTATTTAAGTATGACTGTATGAGAATACTAATCAAAGTACTTATTATGCTGCCATGATGATGGATAATGCTAATTAAAGTATGCATTTTGATATTAAAATAGTGTATTTCAATCCTCTAATGTTTGAAGTTATATTTATATGCATGTATTTGATGCTATATGACGTTTAATTTGAATCAAATTATGTATCTGACATCATATCCGCTATTGTCCAATAGCGGCCGCTAAATGACCGTTATCCGATATCCGCTATGACATTAACATGTCCGCGACGAATCCGCTATCCGCTATTTAAACCTTTGCTTATAAGTAAAGCATGTTTTCTAATTAAAATACAAATAAATCAAATACTACAAGTAAAATAGGACATAGATATCCTCTGTTGGAGATATTTCTATTATGAAAAGTCACCACAACATGGGCACGTCAGAATTGTCCCATCAGGGTCAAAGATCATGCCAGACCCAAAGGCCCTCTCAACACCTAAAGAACAAATTTTATTCATCAATATTAAACCTTCTTGGACACCTTCATGTTAAAAGTAATTAATAAGACAATAAAAAGAGAATAGCTCAATTTCTTATTCTTCTCAATCATTAAGAATTGATGTACCTGTATCTGTATGAGAGACACTTGAATACTTGATGCATCTCCTTTGCTCCAATTAGAAAGGGCTTCGGGAATAGTTGGTTGATTAAGGGCTTGACGTCAATGATCTGTGGCTCTGTCTTGTATATGCCCTATTTCGCTCTTACCTCCCATTCTCTGCAAGCAGTCAAGCACGTAGGGAAGGTTTTGAGTTGGAACAGGAAGAAAAGCTACAAAAATAAATTCCACATATGCTCCCTGCCAAAATAAGAAGAAACTGCAAGAATCATTTCACATACGTGCCTTCATACACCGCTCTGGTGCGAGAGTTTCGTCTAATCAATAAATGAACCAAAACCGATAGAAAAGGAGAAGATCAAGTGACTAAATCGCAAATAAAATCTTAGGAAGAGCTAAGATCTGACCTTAGCGCGTTTTGAGGGAGGCGGAGAAGAGCTGATGCTGCGGCTTGTCTTCTTGCGTCTTCTCTCTATTATTTTTTAGAAGCAGAGGCAATTTTTTCTCGCCTGGAGGGCTGGAGGCCATGGATCCGAGAGGATTTTGGGAAACGACGGAGAAAGGTGAGGCAGCATCGCAATCTAGGGTCTCTTTTGATTGGATTGGTTCAGATGGAGATAGAGGCCGTGAGAGAATTTATGTAAAACCCTAGATTATGTTCAGAGAGATCCAATGGAGGCGGAGCTAGCTTTCTATTTTTGCGAAATTTTGAAGGTTCCGTCGATGGACGGGAAGAGGGGAAGAGAGAGTATCTGCTTTCCTTTTCAGTTTAGGGGAGCGCACAAAAATAAAAAATTGTCAACCCACCGCATGAAGAATCGAACCCTCGTGCTTGTTTGCGTTAACCCAGCGCAATACCAACATCGCTCTTTTTCTTTCTATCTCTACTCTCTGCTACTTATAAAGCACCATTAGCAAGGTCAGCATTTTTCACATAAAGGGGTCCAAACAATTTTGTTAGCATCATTATAAACCATTGATCAATATGGTGTACGGTTTGGATTGCTATTTCTACAAAGGAGTCGACTCTACACACAAATAAGTCAGTTCCATAGCAATACCTCTTGGGTTCGAGTCTCCGTTTTTGCGCTAAATCATTTTTTTTTCGCTGCTCCCTAAAACATCTTTCCCTACTCGAGGCTCGCGATCTCACGATGAGCTACGATTCCTCTAGATTTTATTTCATGAAAGAGGAAAGAGCAAATCTTTCCATTAATTTTTCGCATCTTCCTTATAATCTTTCGGCCAAATTACCTCTCTCAAATCTCAATTTCTTTCTCCATCCAATTCATGAAAACCCTATTGCCTCGCTGCCACACCTCTCTCCGAAGACTCCGATCAAGCCGCGTTGCACCACAATCTCACTCCTCTCCGCTTGACCCCGTCGCCCAAGCAGCTCGCGCGTCTGACTCCGACTCCGACAGAGTGTCAGAGTAGCCGTGCATAACTCTCTCCTCTGACGCCCCACCCACTCAAGCAAATCTCTTCCTCCTCTCGACCACCACCTTGCCCGTCGCACGATGGTGGTCGAGAGTTACCTTTTTTGGCGAGCGCCGCCTCACATCTTCAGATGTACAAGTATCAAAATTAAATTTTCTTAATTTTAGCGCATCTTTCTTGATTGTTTAGTTTCTAGGGTTTCAATTTAACAATATTTCAGAGCTGATTTACTTTTAACAATATTTCAGAGCTGATTTACTTTTAACTCTCGATCTCTATTATCTATTGATCTAATCTGATCTGTTTTCGTATTCTTATATTTTGTAATTTGAGTATCTTGATTTGATCTGAATCTCTGGTTTCAGGAAGGCGAAGCTCTATAGGTATGATATGGAGGGGAACTGAAAATGTGAAATTGTCTTAACAATTACCCGATATGCTCCTCCCGTTCTTGCATCCAAGATTTCCGGTCCAAGGTAAGTTTTTTGCTTTGAGAAGTGTAAGATGTTTATTTTGCACTCACGATTTTTAAATTTTATCAAATGTCAACTTTTATGCGCCCCTGACTTTTTTATTTGTTGAATTGAAAATCTCATATATGTGAAATGTAATAACAAGGGCTTCTTTCTCAAAATATATTTGCCAGAAAACTGTAGATCAGCTGGTGCAGGAAGACCTTACGTACGTGTCACAGTGAGTTCTTTATGTTACTTATAGGGTAGTTCGTTTATTCACTTGAAATTACTTATAGTGAGTTCTTTATGTTTCAGGACCCATTAGTGGAGAAATCTGTTAACACGATCCGATTCCATTCGATTAATGCATTCGGGAAGGCTAATTCGGGTCACTCGGGGTTTCCTATGGGATACGCTCCCAGGGGACACATATTGTACGATGAGGTACTACCCGAAGAACCCATATTGGTTCATAATTCAGGTACTTGTTTACATTTTTTATTAATTATTTTGTGAACTTTATGGGTCTTTTCCTTAATAAATGTGGCATTTAAATTATCGATGATTTGAAGCTAACCACTGCTTTGAGGGTATTGGCAGTTTTATTGTGTACTAGGTATCAGTACTGATCGATACTGGTTACCATTTTTTAAGCGATTGTTCTTTTAGTTTTTAGTGTTTCAAAACCAGAATACTTGGAAGTGTTGCCATTAAAGTTACAATGGAAAACATGTATATGCTAAGAATCGTTTCTGCAATTATGTCAGTAGGCTTTAGTTATGTGCTTAATTATCATTCAAGAAAGGCATTACCCTTGCAAAACTCTTTTATTTAAAAAAAAAATTGTGTTCTATTTCGAAATGTTCTAGAAGATGTCGTTCTCGACCCAATGTGCTAGAAATGTGCTAGAAGATGTCGTTCTCTAAGCAAAAATATCCTTATTTTAAACTTCTTTATTTCTTTTTTTTAGGTGATTATTAATCAAATTCAGTCAATTAATAGATGTGAGTTTGTTGAACTAAGATACTAGCTTATTTAACTTTTCTTAGTTATAAAAAACAAAGTCAGTAAATTGAAAGAAATTAACTATTCTAGTATCTTTGGCTTTACAGGATCAGTTTAGGTTTTGTGGTAAGGCCTTTCCTTTGCTTTGCAGATTTTAGTTAAAAAACGAAGTCTTGGCTCTGCAACTCAGTCCTTCATGTTTTATGGTAAGGCCAGTTGAATTTGGTGGTTATACACAAACAAGAACAAATATTCATCCAAAATGTAATATACTGAATACAAATTTTCTTGCATCTCCATTTATGAAAGTGACCAGAATGGTGCCAGTACTGGGTTCTTGATCTAATAAATTATGACTATTTAATTCCTTTTAATGTGTCGCTTTATTTTGACAAATCACATGTTTGGCAGATGCCTCTTACTTTGATTGTTGCATGGGTGAAGGGAGACAACATGGCTCTTAATTTTACCCTCCTTTAGTCTGCCTCTTAGGTCATGGCAATTTTTGCTACTGCCTTCAAACTTCATGTACTTCTTTTGTTTAAGCTTTTTCTTTATGGCTTCTTATTTACAAATTGGTTGCATTTGATTATATAGTTTGTTTTCTAATCATATACATTTATATCGTATTTAGGTTCTCGCCACTTAGTAACAGGATCCATAGAGTAGTCGCAAAAGAATTAGAAGTAATAGGAAAACAATTTCCAATTTACTGTTAGTATAATCATAATCTTTTATGAAAAAAACGGGACCTAACTGTAATTTGTTCTAAAAGTGGAGGCGACGTGCGTGTGCCCAGCCACTACAGATGGCTCCAAACAGTTTTTGCAAATCCTGATGCAATAGCATTTAAATTCGTGCATATTACTTCCCTTCTGACAGGCATCCAACCCAGTGACTTTCTCACCCATGCTATCAACCTTTATATTCTCTGTAAGTTCGCAACTTTGCGAGGTGTACCAGTAATGGCACTAACAAGTACTGGTATCAGTGAAGGTGGGAAGAGGGGCCTGACATAGATTAATGTTGATGTGGTGATAGTGATGCTGCCAAAAGGTATTTCTGAAAAAAGTATTAAATCTTAGAACCGTTTAATATGAAATTTTCATTCTATTTAGTATAGAAGTTGAAGAATCCTAAAGGCAAAAATGAAGCTTCCCCATTTATAAGCTTTAAGCAAACAGAAAGATCTTTTTATTAATAACATCAAATAAATTAACTGTAAATATAATATGATAGTAGTTTTGAATTTCTGACAATTAGAGTCTTTATTTAATTTCCTGTTTTTTCAATTTGATAGAAGCTTGGGAATTTTCTTGAATGTTCTTTTTGATAGAAGCTTAGGAATTCTTTAATGCTCACTTGCATGAAGCTCTTCACTCTTCACAACAGAAAATACCAGGATATTTATTCCCTTTGTATAATTTAAAAGTCTTTTAAAAATGGAACATGTTGTGTGAAAGTGTTGCAATTTGTAATTTCCAATTTTGAATGATTAATATTAGTTGGGTGTGTCTATATATTATATATAGTCTTGAACCATGTTTTTTTTTTACAGTAAAAATTAGTTCTATAGTCTTATTTACGAAATTGGAAATAGGTAGCGATAACATAAAGTTACACGTTCAGTAATATAAATAGCACTAATGCGAAACTTGCAATAATGGTACCAGGAAATAGAAATTGTTGTGATGTTGTGTTGAGTTAAAGCAAAATTAGATATAAAAATATCAGATTAGAATCCTTATAGAAAAAAAATGTCACAACAGATCATGATTATAACCATCCTATGTCTTTTTAGCATTTTGTGCATCTACCAGCCTTTGTGTTGTGTTTTTGATGTATAGATACTTGAGATGAGTTTTATAGGGTCTTATACTCATGGTATATGCTTGCTACCAGTCCTTGATACTGCTATGGTGAGTCTGGTACCGTATTTGGTATGAATCTCAGATTCCAGGGGCATATTTAAAACAAACCAGAAAATTTAGGGTTTCAATGTCAAAATGGATGGTTGATTATTACTAGAGGAATATATTGGCACAGAGTTTTAGGAGATGGAATGTACTAAAAAAATATACAGAAGATTCAATTGTCAAGTTGAATTTTAATTTGATGCCTTTTCTCTATCTAGGGATACGCTTATGCCTATCAAAAGGATGTCAAGTGCCAGGGCGTACACTTCACAATCTTGATAATAGTTTATTAAGCATGACAATGTTTTATTTTGAGATAGTTTTATCATTTATTTTCAGTCCATTTTTCTCTGTAGTCTGTTAGAATTTTTATTTTGTGAAAATGAGATAAAAGGACATGTACATACATAGGCATCTCCAAATAAAGCAAAATTGAATCAGAGTTAATATTACGTTACTAATTCATTTTATAGACTATTATTTTTCCTAATTTGGACAGTGTGTCATTGTTTTTATGACACCTTTTTTTGTTGAATACAGTGGCATGTTTGCACAACTACTGTTTGAGTTGGAAAATTAGCTATAAATTTTTTTTTGATGCATTTCATGTTGTAAGAACAACCGAATGGTACTTTCTGTACTGTTGAAATCAAACAAAAATATGATTGATCATGGCCTTCTAAAAGGAAAGCCAAAGAATACTGTGTCTTGATGGTTGGTACCTTCTTTTTCTTATTATGTAGCAACAACTATTTGTGCATCAGTCATATATATAATTGTAACAAAACAGGTATTGCTCTTGAGTATGATCATTATACATTACAAATGTTCTGATTAGATCATGTGTAGCGCAATTATTTAAGAATAATTAAAAGAAGTTCACGTAAAAAAAATACTAAAAAGTCTTTAACATTTTTTAATCATATCAAATGAAATTGCCCGCACATTGAGCGGGCACTGCTGCTAGTATTAAATAAAAAACCAATCGATGATGTTGCTTTGTCTGGCGATTAATATCCAGCCACAGATCAAATCAATCGAACGGCAAAAATATATGTTTACAACCTAGACTTAACGTGTTACACCTCTTGATATTAGTATGCGTGTTTTAATAAGTAGTATCAATTAACATGGAAATAAAAAAGGCAACAACAATTCTTGTTTTCTTCTTATTGTTTTGGTTTTTTTTTTTCTTTTTCTCTAAATAATCGCTATCTAGCCTGTTTAAAAAAAAATTAAAAAATTGGAATGTGGTGAACTACACTATCTCAATCAATAAATGCACACCGCTTTCACGCCTCATGGAACGACTATTATGTCCATTTTTTAGACTTTAGCTTATGACTCATGCGATCTCTATTATGGACTAGTATAAGATGTCTTCATATGTGGACAAATAAAGAAACAAAATAATGTTAGACAATAAAATATGTTTTTTAATTTACCAGCGATATAAATAGATGTGTCATTAATTTTATTTTCTATATTAGATGGAAAACCAAGCAATGGTGTTGCTTTGGCTGGCGATTGATATCCAACCGCATATCAAACCAATCGAACGACAAAAACATCTCACTGTTAGGAAGTGTGTAATTTTCAATTTTAGAGCTAATTACCATTAATTTAGCCATAGAAACAACACACAAAACGGATCATGCACTCAAGCTAGATTAACACAAAGAGAAAGGGGTGAATTTGTACCTCCCGCGAAATCGTATTCGCGGGGCTCGATCCTACGGCATGGGAATCGATGGGGTGTTTCTCCTTATTCTCCAAATCGCCTCGAGTCCACCTAGAGATTAACCAAGGTCTAAATCGATTCGTGCTAGCGATTCGATTAGAACAAAGCTAATCCTAAGGATCAACCGTCTTCAAGAATCAACCTATTTGATTTTGGTGGAGAGTTGTAGCTCAACACATGAGCATATGGAGGAGAGGAGGAAAGAGTGGCGCCGGCCAAGAGAGGGAGAAGGAGGGTGCGGCTAGGGTTAGGGAAGAGAGCTAGTTCAATTTTGCATCTATACATCTCTATATATAGTGCACAATCCCTACCTACCACCAACCATCTATTTACAAGAATGCCACTTTCACCTACCACTAGGGCCGGCCACATTATGGGCTCACATGGGCCTCTCATCTCATTTAATTAGGCCTCTAATTCACATAATTAGAAGCTACTTCAAATGCTCTTCAATTGGGCTATACATTTAATACATAAATATTGGCCCAATAAATTAATATAACTATTTATATTAAATTGTGTCGAGCTAAAATAATTATTAACTAATTAATAATTATTCTAGGATTAGCTAATACATTAATTTATTTCAATATGATCCATTTGACTTAATTAATTATAACGGTATATAATTAATTAATCAACTTATCATATTTCCGCAATACGAACTATTGCGAATAAATAAATAATGCACTGTCTTGGTCAAAACTCTATTTTGTGTGACCCTTTGAGGATTTATGCTAAGTTGGACATGGAATTAAATTGCTATTTAATTCCAATAATCATAAGCGGTATCTAGCAACACGTTATGATTCCCAATTCGCATAAATAATGTACTGCTACAGTATTTAAATCCTGCATAAGAGAATAAAAATATTTCTCTATTTTGATTCTTATGCCTCACGATATCATCGTATAATCCAATATAGGAATGTGTCATTCTTGCAGATTATACGTTTCTTGATCTAGAGTTGATCGCTTAGTTGCGCGCATACGATCCAACTCCATCAAGGGGCCCAAACTGATATCGTCACTCACTAAGTGAATTAATGAGGGACATACAGTTTTCTTGATGATTAGCTTTTCCCCGCACAATTCAAGAGAACGTAAATCAAGTCCGTATAGCAGCCCTTAACGGGAATCAGCGGTAGACGAGATTTATAGGACCTATCCTCATGTGGAAAAGATAATCATCTCAAACTTAGAACCAAAATCATAACGAAATAAATAATGACACATAACACAATCCATATATTTATTTCGTTGGGTCAAGTCCTGTACTATGTTCCATAACATACACATATGCAATTAAGTTGGTAACTCTTTACCTATGATTTGTAGAACTTAATCATCACTTAACTTGCATACTAATCTTATATGATAATTAATGTTCCTTGTTAATTATCAATATTATGGACCGTTTAGATTTATTATTGTCATTCTAAAGAATGATCCACAGAGATCTACAATTCAGATCCTCAACCTGAATGATCTGTCAATAATAAACCTAGGAACAGATGATAAAATATCATCCATAACATAAACTAATATTTAAGTCATTAAATTATTGACTTCTAGGACATAACTCCAATACTCACTACCACAAAAACAGATTTTTGTAACGGGTCATTTATAACGCTTTCTTTAAAACCCGTTACAGATCTGTCAAAAATAGACGTGTGAAAAAAAGCAGATCTAATCTGTAACGTTTTTTTATAAATAGAGCGTTACTGTTAGAGATATGTCCTAGAAGCCAATCTTTTTGGCTACTTTTATGGTTTTATGTCATTGATGATTTTATATCATTTGTTCCTTGATTTATGTATTGACAGTTCATTCAGGTTGAGGATCTGAATTATAGATCACTGTTTTTCATTTAGTAGTAAATGACAATAATAATTCTAAAACGTCCATAATCTTGATAATTAACAAGGAACATTAATTATCAATAAGATTAGTATGCAAGTTAAGTGATGATTAAGTTCTATAAATCATGGGTTAAGAGTAACCAACTTAATTGCATATGTTTATGTTAATTGAACATAGTACAGGACATGACCCAACGAAATAAATATATGGATTGTGTTATGTGTCATTATTTATTTCGTTATGATTTTGATTCTAAGTTTGAGATGCTTATCTTTTCCACATGAGAATAGGTTCAATAAATATCGTCTACCGCTGATTCCCGATAAGGGCTGCTATACGGACGTTATTTATGTTCTCTTGAATTGTGCGGGGAAAAGCTAAATTATCAAGAAAACTGTATGTCCTTGATGGAGATAGATTGTTTGCTAGCAACTGATACAATTATCTCTAGATCAAGAAACGTATAATCTGCAAGAATGACACATTCCTATCTTGGATTATACGATGATATCGTGAGACATAAGAATCAAAATAGAGAAATACTTTTATTCTCTTATGCAGGATTTAAATACTGTAGCAGTACATTATTTATGCGAATTGGGAATCATAACGTGTTGCTAGATACCGCTTATGATTATTGGAATTAAATAGCGATTTAATCCCATGTCCAACTTAGCATAAATCCTCAAAGGGTCACACAGATCGAAATATAACCAAACAGTGCATTAATCATTTATTTGCATCAGTGTGCTTTTGCGAAAATATGATAAGTTGATTAATTGATTATATGTCGATATAATTAATTAATTCAACCGATCATATTGAAATGATTTGATGCACAAACTAATCCCATGGTAATTATTAAATTAGTTAATAATTATTCAATACAACACAATTTAATATAAATAGTTATATTAAATTGAATTAATGGGCCGATATTTATTATTGAATAAATAGCCCAAATGAAGAGCACTAAATAGTGGATTGAATGGTTTGATTTAATAATCAAATTGGAGAGTGTGCAAAGCCCAATTGGGCCACAAGAAGGGGTGGTAGGTAGGTGACATGATGGTAAATAAAGGGAACTTATTGCTAGGGTTTGAGCATTATAAAAGGACCCTTGTGGAGGCTCCTTGCTCCTCTCTCTCTCTTCCTTCCCTTGGCTGCCACCATCCTCCTCTCTCCCTCTCTTTGGCCGCCACCTCTCTCCCCTCGCATCCACCTTAGCTCATGTGTTGAGCACCATAATCTCTCCACTTATTTAAAGGGAATTAAGAAGGCGAGAACGCTTGGGATTAGCTTAGACCTTGTAGCTTCTAGCAAACCTTGTAGGTCTTGGTTAATTTCGTGGTGGACTCGAGGACGAACTTGGCACGAAGGAGGAGCTAGACGCACGCACCACCTACAACCTAGCCGGTTCAAGCCTCTTGATTACGATATCAAGAGAGGTATAAACCTTGAACTCTCTCTTTGTGTGAATGGCTTTAAGTGCAAGATATGTATTTGTGCATGCTTAAATTGGCTAATTAAGAGTAATTAACCATAAAATTGAAAATTATGCACTTAACTAACAGTTACAAATTTTTCATAAAAAAAATATTATATATCAAAACTTCTGTAACATTTTTTATATAAAAAACGTTACAGATCTGTAACGTGTTTTATATAAAAAACGTTACAGATTATCGTTTTTTTCTTCTGTAACGTTTTTTTCTATAAACAATGTTACAGATTTTCCTGATATTTTTGTTAGGGTTTCTAGCTTTCTCCTCTCTCCTTTATTATTCCTCATCAAATGACAGCCGCAACCACACCAAAGAAAATCGAGATTTTCTCTCTCGTTTCCTCCCTCTTGGTTACTTTCCGAAAAATCTCATAAGTCCCTCTCTCGACTCTCACACTCTCTCGACCCCCACTCGTTGCCGGCCTGATCTCGACTTCCCCTCTCGTCGAAGCTCCTCTCATTGTTTTGGCCGGCCAACTCGAAGCTCCTCTTGACTGCACTCAAAGTTCTCGTCGGCCTCCTCTCCTCTCGACAACACTTGAAGTCCTCTCGCCGCCAACCTATCCTCTTTCTCTCACTACCTGAAACCCTAGTCGACGGCACCGCCTCTCTCTCTCTCTCTCTCTCTCTCTCCAGCCACCAGAGAAGGTATGATTTTCATTTGAATGTACTGAATAGAAATCTTCCACTGCCATTGCAATGTTGGTTTGAGCAATTTTGCTGACAAGGGTTTGAGCAATTGTGCCTGTAATCCATATTAGTAACAATTAAATTGCAAATTCTGAAGTTTTGTTTGTGAAAAGAGAAGTATAAATCGAGTGAATTAATGTTTTGATATTTGATTCGGCATGTGTTGTGCTTAGGTTGGATATGTAGATGCATCAAAAACAGATACTTGGTGTACATAGCGGATCTCATCAGAGTGCAGTAATCAGGTAAATACCAGTAGGGCTCCTATTTTTTGTTTTGTTTGCTTTTACAATTGTCATTAATGTTTTTATTATTTTGTGATCCCTTGACTTAATATTAATTCTTTAACTATTCTCACAGATCCTCAGATCATGGAGAACCTGTTTCCTTTGCCCATAACGTCAATGGTCAACCAAATGTGGCACTTCCATTATTTGCACAAAGTTTGGAGGTTTGCATTGAATTTAATATTATTAAAAGATTATTTAATTCCTTAATAGCAACCAGATAATTGTAATATGAAGCTTTCAATTGAGAAAAGTCGTAAGTAAGATGTGAAAATAAAGGAAACGGAATAATAGTATGACCAGTTTTTTTTTTTTTTTGCAAAGAATAACAACCATAAAGTTCTTTTGAGTGATATTCAAGATTGTTTCAAATAGTTATAAATCAGGGAACTAACTAATTAAATTGCATATAACTGCATAATGCAGGATTCAATGCAATTTTGCCGACAAGGGTTCGAGCAATTGTGCTTAACTTATGTAATTTACAAACACAAAATCGATCCGGTTGGATAATCAAATAATTTAGAGTTTAGAGTTTAGGGTTTGCTTATAATCAAATGCAGAAAATCGATCCCGTTGGTAAACCATACACAAAAGAAGACATTGGAGGGGTCATAGATGAAGTCAAGGAATTTATATGTATAGTAATATATTCGGATAAATAATTTTAAATATATCATGATTTTGTAAATAAATTGATATATATTTGTTTAACTTAATTTTTGTTTTCTCATTTACATGACTTGTTTGTTATTTTGATGTGTATATGAATGTGTTTGATATAGATGTGATATTGTGTTTGTGATATGCATGTTAATTATATGTTTGGTACATTAATGTACCAGTTGATACAGCTAGCAACATGGGCTAGCCACATAATACCAGCTATATATAAAAAAAATTAAATAACTTTGCAACGTTTTTTTTTAAAAAATGTTACATAATCCTATAATCTGTAACGTTTGTTTCAAATAGAACGTTACAGATATATTCAGAAAGCTGTGTAAAAAATTAATATAATAAGGTTTTGTAAAGTTTTTTTTTAAAAGAACGTTGCAGATTTGTAACGTTTAATACTTTTTGTAACGGGGCCTACTGTAACGTGCCCATGAACGTTACAGACCCTTTTTTTAGAACGTTACAAAATCCCATTTTTCACGTAGTGTCTGTTTACATCCTAGATATAGTGTGTTACATCTTTTGGTATGCGTGCTTTAATATGTAGTATAGATTTATGGCTCTCTTAATTGTGGTTATGTTGGACAGTTGGAGAAATTGTAAGGTTGTTTATGTTTGATAGTGATTTGTAAAAATTTTTTTGGACAAATTAGGCAGTGACTATCTAGTGAAGTTTTGGTGAAGCAAGAAGAAAGCAAAATAATTTTCAGTTTCTGAACCAAAATTTATTCGAACAAATCATTTCAGTCTCTAAATCTTTACTTTTTATATTTATTTAAATCACGTCAGTTTTTCAATTTAATAAATAAATTAGTCTCCGTACCACATGAGTTCTTACCACGCAATTACAATGCAGCAAAAATTTTAATTTGCCGCATGTAAACATCATTTTTATTATACCGTCATATAGAAATATGTGACCGCACTAAAATATGGGTTCCTTGTTATAAACGATCGTATAATACTCATCCGAATAAAATTTATCTTTGATATAGTAATATGGGTTACTTTTCCTTCCTTTTATAGTTTTTCTTTCTTTAGCATTTTAGATTATTTTAGTTCTAAATTTGGAATTCTTGTTTTTTTTTAATCTTTTAATGATTATTTTTTTTTTCGATAGACTAGACAGAGGCTATTTAATGGTTACTTTTACCATCCTAAAATTGTACCGATTTATATTATTTTTCGATATAAAGGTTAGGCTTGGCCCTTATTTTCCTTGAAAAAAAAATTGTATACTTCTCACCAACCAGTTCATCGCGTTATCACAGCTGACTCCACCAATTTGGATCAAAATTCCTTTAGATTGGCACCAGTACGGTTTGTTCTTCTACGCAAATATAAGGTATGATTGCGAGTTAATCAATTCTCAAGTTTTTATTATTATTATTAAGTTATGACGAGGTATTTCTATTATTATTACTAATGTCCTTATTATCATGGTCCCGTCGATAGCTTCAACTGGAGCAAATCTTTGAAAATTTTATGTTATGATCTTTTGCTTGTCGTCATTTCTAACTTTCCGGGACAAACATTCATTGCAATTTTGGGTAACAACCATTTATTTTGTTTTTCACTCTGCTTTGGAGGAGACCTGAATCAATTCCTGGAGGAATCACACAAGTAAAATTTTGGTAATCGTAACATGATTTGTACAGGAAATCAATACTAGACGGAGAGCCATTAATTAAAGGCAACTTAATTTTGTGTATTGGATGTGTGCCTTGAGAAATTAGATTTTCTAATTTAATTAGATATGCCCCACCACAAAAATTCAGAAATTAGATTTTCCACTCTATTTTTCAATATTGTGTGACATATATATATATATATATATATATATATATATAGAGTTTAGCTACGGTGAGTCGCGACTCACGGACCCTCCGGTGAGTCGCGACCAAAACTCCTAGATCTAGATCAAAATGACCGATCCAAACCGTCCAATATGATCTCCCTATTGAAATCTCCGTGCAAACCAAATTTTTTATTTTTTCGAAATTTTTAAGTATTTTTTTCGGATTTTTAAAAACTGATGTTTTTGAATGGTTCAGAACCAATTAGATTAACGATTTTCTAAAATTTTAAAAAGATACTTAAAAATTTCAAAAAAATAAAAAATTCGGTCTACATGGAGATTTCAATAGGGAGATCATATTGGACGGTTTGGATCGGTCATTTTGATCTAGATCTAGGAGTTTTGGTCGCGACTCACCGGAGGGTCCGTGAGTCGCGACTCACCGTAGCTAAACTCTATATATATATATATATATATATATATATATATCTAATTTTTCCATAAAATTTGAAGAAAAAGTTCGTACATTTATATTGAGAATTAAGCAATATAAAAGTTCCTCATTTGTATTTTTTTTTTCCTTCAGCATCAATAATTTCATTATAGATTTGTATGTAATTTTTATCGAAATATGCAATCCTAAAAACTTGTCTTATAATTATTATTTTTTCGTTAAACTATTCTTAGAAAAAAAAATGTACTATTAATATATAAGCATGTGATCATTAAATTTTTTTTAAAATCATTTTTTTTTGTCATTTTTTAAGTTCCATGGTATCCGATCACCTCAATGGCTCAATTTGCCAAAAACAAAATTCACTTGGATTAATTGCACTTGTCCTAACATAAGATCGCAACGATTCTTCGTTCAGCTAAGTCCTAACAATTGCTGTATATTTTATTGCAAAGAATGGGTTTGGTTTCGACTGATGTGACATATATATGATACGTACATACACTTACACTCCTTGTAAATGCTAGGTTTAGTGTGTATCCATCAATTTGTGTTGTTGGATCGATTTGATATGAAGTTGGATATCAATCGTTAAATAAAATAATAATATATTTTAATTTTTTTCTAATAAACAATAAAAAATTAAGCAACATGTAGCGTGTATGGTTGGTAGATTGAGCAATGATTTAATGTTATTATTCTTGTAGGGAGGTCTTGTTCACACATAATTAATGTCGACAATAGACTGGTCGGAGCTTCCCCTTGATGTACTTGGGTACCTTACCAGCTTCTTGCCCCTGCCTGATTATCACCGATTCGGCGCCGTCTGTAAGAATTGGAGCATAGTGGTGAGAGAAAGACATCATCGTCCGGCTCAACAGTTGCCGTGGTACATATTGGGTGAAGAAAGCTCCACTGGCAAGCGTGTTTTCTTAAACCTCGCTGAAAATAAACATTACTACATGGACATACCGGAGCTCCACGAGCACTTCGTGTGTGGCTCGTCATTCGGCTGGCTCTTTGGTGTGGACATCCATATGAACATCCGAATGGTCGAACCATTTTCTCGAAAAAGCTACAACCTACCTCCTCTTGATTTTAGCCCTGCAATTCTTAACGACCCTGACCATAATTGGGAAGTGCTCAAGGCTATCTCGGATCACGATCCGAGCGAGAGATCAGACTTTACCGTGATGGTAGTTGGCTATAATTATAGAGTGGCATTCTGGAGGCATGGTGATCCAACTTGGACTATTCCATACAAGAGTTATGGTGCAATTAACGACGTTATATTCTTCAAAGGGAAGTTCTATGCTATTGGATATGTTTGTTCTGATCAAATATTTGTTGTCGATGTTGGCCTTGGTCCGGATGCAGAACTCATTTCACTGGAACATCAAGTTCCGATGCTTCCAAATACTTACAAGTACCTGGCGGAATTTAAAGGAGAACTGTTGGTATTACAAATACAGAAAGCGAGAGGGATAGCGAGCGGGACACGAAACGAGGCGTGGCCTTGCCCGCATAAGGGCACAACAAACATTGTTGTGCATAAGCTGGATTTGGATTTGGAGGGGAAATCATGCTTCGAGTGCGAGCATCTGGACAACCATGCACTGTTTGTTGGAAACAATTCACTGTAATTATTGATCCTAAGCGAGTTCCTGGATCTGGATGTATCAAAAATGCTATCTACTTCACACATACACGACCGGACATCGGCCGCTGTTGCGGGAATGATCTAGGAATTTATGATATGGTTCAGAAAAGTTTGGCTAGATATTATTCACCAGAGGTATTATTTTCATCTGAAGTCCCATTTACCTATTTGTTTGTTTTCCCAACCTGGCTAGCATCTAATTAATTAATCCTTACCAGGGTTTTCGAACTCGCAAAATTATGTGTATTTTGTAGACATATATATTAACGATTTTCTTTTTCCTAATTTGTACTCTATAAATTATGTTAGTCATGAACTTTTAATGGCAATTTTCTTTTAACTGAGTGGCAATTTACGTAAAAGTTAGCTTGATCATAGACAATACTAATATACTATTACAGAAGTCAGATTTCTCAATAAATGTTCACTCGTGAGATAAGTCCCTTTTACCAAGCAGGTAACTTACTAACTTATTTCTGATTCTGTCGATGAGAACTTGAAAACATGCTCTATCAGGTTTTTTATGGGTCAACGGCAGACCTAAATAAGTAATTAATTGGCAAAGAGGCCCAATTACAACGAAGCAAAAGCTGTAGCCTGCGTATCTGATCTGCCGTAAGATTGAAGGGTACGAATAGGGGTGTCAACGGAACAGTTTTAGACGTTACGCCGTTTCGTTTATATTAAATGGAACGGTTTGTGGCATGAAATTTTATATCGTTTTCTAAACGAAACGGTATGTGGCACAGTTGGTTATGCCGTTTCGACCGTTTCAAACCCATTTCAAACCATTTTATGTGTAATTTCTAAAGTGGAACGGTTGATGGCACAAAAATATGTTTCGTTTAATAAACGGAACGGTAAATGACATACCGATTTCATATCGTTTTTAAGTGGCACGGTAACGGCACGAGGCGAAACCGTGGTCGTTAATCACGTTAGGCACCCCTAGGTACGAATGCTGTCTTTGCCCAGTTTATGTTTACAGCAGAAACCCTGCAGAAAGCAGTAACCGTGAACAGTAGAGACCTGATAGCCTGCCCTTTGAAAGTTGTAAAAATGAGTGTGTCGATCGTCTGCAATTCTGCATATTGCAATATGTAGAAAGGATCAGTTAGCCTGCTTGAGATGCTAAAGGGTATAGAGGTTGAAACCGCTTGCACCATCTTATACTTAATTAACACATCAGCCGCAAAAATCTTAGGGTGTTTGAATGAGCCTTGAATAAGAAATAAGAATTAGAAATTTTATGGGTCAACCGCTTACACCATCTTATACTTAATCACCAGGGACGTGACCGTTTTGGTTCCCGTTCGACCGAACACCAGGCCGAATGCTCCCGTTCGGCCGCACACACAGCCAAAGACCCTATTTTTGATCCTGTACGGTCCTACACACAACCGAACAGTCTGTTTTCAACGGTTCCTGCCATTGCTCGTGCTCCAAAGTCGATGTAGAAGCCACTCGAACGGTTGTCTATCTCCACACACCCTTTTTGGTTGAAGAAACACCCGCCTTGCACTTGCTTCGAGTCGTTGTTTGCCCTCCATCGCCTCTGTTTTGTCTTTCCATCTCTGAACCACGCTCTGATACCATGTTAAGAATTCGAGCGTCTACGCAGCGGAAGTTGGATTTTAGGTTCGAGGAGGCACGATCCAAGTGCAACTTGCACAAGAACCGTGCCTCTTAGGGCTAGTCAGCACGAGGATCTCAGTACAAATAAATCACATAAATAGATACAAGAGACACGAGAATTTAACGAGGTTCAGCACCAACTTGGTGCCTACGTCCTCCACACACACACACACTTTTTCTATTATTTTCTGTCAATGTCTGAGATACAAATTACATGGAGAAAATGAATATTAAATAGGAAACTATCCTATAAAGGCACACACCCCCTTTCCATAATTCTCCATTATTTCTTTCTTTATTTGTTACATTTGACATTTTATTTACAAGGAAACTATCCCAACATACTAGAACCACACCCCTGGACGTGCCATACACGTATTTCCAACTTTAGTGCAGCATGGACCTTTCCTTGTATGAAAAACGCGTCTGTTCTGCCAACCATTCGGCTGGACCTGGCCGAACACAGGGCCGAATGCCCTATTTTTTATCTTCTGTGGCAGCACACACTACCATACTTCATGTTTTAACACTCCCCCTCAAGTTATACAACTTGTTAGGACAATTTGCCTATTTTTCTTTAATAATTTGTGTCATGCATTCGATCCATAACTTGATCTTTTGCAGCACTTTCTCACAAAATAGTGTTCTTAATTAGCAAGATGAGATGTTTTTATTTATTTGCTCAAAGAAACAGTAATAGAGATGAACCAATCTAACAAGGTAAAGAATCATTATGTTAACATTGGGTTTTGGTTGATTAATTAATTGATGTTTGTTGGGTTTTCTTATATTTACTCTATTTTATTTATTTTTTTTTTTTTGGACTTCTATTTTATTTTCTATCTCATGCTTCGAGTTAGGGACTGGTACATATTGGTACCGTTAATTGCAGAAATTTATTTTTATCAGACTATATTAGAGCTTGCTGCTTGGTGCCCAAAGAGCAACTTGGGTGCTGCAGATGAGTAAATCAGTTTCTTCCATGTTTCTGGAATATGGGATCGAGATTGGGATCAGTCAGTAGGCCTTCGATTGCATAAAAATCAGCCTCTTATTATTTGAAGATCCTCTCTCATCCTTTCATTTGCTTTTCTGATTAAAGGGTTGATGGATGAAATCGAGATGTTGGAACACTGGTATGAGCACACTTGAGTTTAATGCATATTATTCTTTAATTACATATGATAAGAGAAAGAACCACGCTTTAATTTCAGTCTCCTCTTCTGATGGAAGGAGATTGTTCATGGGATTTCTCCTTGCCACCGGTTAGAATCTCCAATATCAAGTAGATAATATCAAATTTATCCTATATTGGAGATTGGAGAATTTCACTAACTTTATACAAAGATAATTTATAATTGTAATCAAAGATTTTAACACTCAATTTATGTTGGTTAATTGTTACGTTGAATGAGGAAGAATTTTTAACTGGAACCTGTTAAAAAAGAATTTTTAACACTCAACTTATAATACTACATTCCTGTTAAAAAAGAACAAATAAATAGTATGTTGAATGGAGAAGATTTTTTAACTGGAATTAATGTCTGTTATTAAATGTACTTATTGAAGGGGCCGGTGATTCCCCAACTTACGTGTCATACTGTCAGGATTAGCTATGGGTAACAATGGTGAGGCAGCTTCAACGAGTAAAAGAGCTGTAAGAGATATGTTTTGATTCATTCCTTATTACCTTCAATATGAATTATTGGCTACCCACTTATGAGTGCAAATTGTACCAATTTTCAGCTTAGGGCTTCAAAGGTGAATTCACAACCCTTCCAAGTGATCTGAAGTAGTTGCATATGAATTAGTGGATAATAGTGCTTCCATTGTTGATTTGTTCTTGGATTCTGTACCATCTTGACATTTGTTATACTTTTATCCCTTCTTTTATGCGTATTGCGGCTCCTAGATAGATAACTTAGTATTTATGTTTAATTGTTTATTATATAATTTCAATACAAATGTGTGCTCATACCAGTGTTAAAGCGTGGTTCACTCTTTATTCTTATTTGATGTGAAAGAAAGCGAGTATTTGTGTATCAATACTATTATACAAATGATGTCACTGCTGAAGCTATGTCGTTGGAACATTCTCTCTACTATATAATTTCTAACTCTTTTCCTTATTGTAGGTTCCATATATTTACTGATTCAAAAGATCTGGTACATATAGTTGACACAAATGATTTGCAGGAGGTCCCTTCATGGCAGGCCCGATCAGTTATTCAGAACTGCCTGCAACTGCTCACGGCTGGTGTAGAAGTGAGATATGCAAGGAGGGAGCATGTTGAACAGGCGCATACCTTGGCTAATCGGGCGAGAAGAAGAGAGTTGATGACTTCTGATATGCTGACGAAACAACTTTTGGTGCCAGATGTTTTCGTTTGGAGTCCTTGATCATGGATTATTATATATTTATTATATTTATTATTGTTAACATAGTCATCGTTGACCCATATTTTCAAAAGCCACTACACTAGGTCTAATTCGGATCAAAGTAACAAATCAAGAATATACTTGAAGATTCTCAATAAATCATGCAAACTTGCTAATGTTGGTTAAAAATAAAAAAGTGTAGAAATTTCAATATGTTTCCTAGAACCGACATATGAATAGTATAAATAGGTCATGTATGCATCCTTTTCAATCTAAGTTAAGTTAAGCAAAGCAAATACTAGTTCAAAGAAGTAAGGTGCTAGTTGTAGTTAGGAAGTGTAGAAATATATTGAGTAGTAGAGTTGTAATCTTGGAGGTACATTATTAGAGACGTAGAGGTTGTAACGATAGTTCGAGTGATAATAAAAAAGTAAATTTTAGCATAGCGCCTCGTCTCTACTCAACAATCTGGTATCAGACCTGGTACGAGTCAGTGGTGTCGGAGGATCGGTCGGGATTATCGTGAAGGTCACGTATAGCGCTAGGAGTTTGCAATTCCTAGAAGAGGCTTGCTAGACGTCGTCAATCTCGTCGAAGTCATGGATTTCGCAGGTACGACAAGTGGTCTTAAAAAATTAAACAATACCAATTATACAAATTGGAGAACTTGCAAAGAGTCTTACCTACAAGGTCAAGACCTATGGGAGGTAGTCGGCAGATCCGAGACAACTCCGCCGTAGGTTGTAAAGACCACGGTACCAGTTTATGACCCAAACCAGAACCTAACCCAGACCGGAAGAAGAACCCCATCCGTAGAGAAATCGAAAGCAACCAAGACTCTACGGAAATGAAAAATCAAGGCCAAAAAGGCTATGTATGTGCTCAAGACAACCGTAGAAGAAGAGTTGCTTGTGTACATACGAGATGCAGCCACGCCTAAGGTCGCATGGGACACTTTGGCAACGTTGTTCTCCGAGAAGAATGATGCGCGCCTCCAACTACTCGAAAGCGAGCTCATGACAATCTCACAAGGGAGCATGACGATCAACCAATACTTCACGAAAGTAAAGTCGTTATGCAATGAGATTGCACAACTTTATCCCGAAGAGAAGATAAGCGAGCAGCGCATGCGGAGGATCATCATCCACGGACTTAAACCCGAGTATAGCGAGTTCATAGCAGCGATCCGAGGATGGCCAACTCAACCAACCTTGTTGGAGCTTGAGAATCTGCTCGCGAACTAGGAGGCTCTAGCGAGGCAAATAGCCGGAGTCTCGCCACAACAAGGGGAAGAAGTGCTATTCAGCAGCCGAAGAAAGGTTCGATCCGACAATGAGTAGAAAGACAGACCCAGTGATAGACCAAACCAACAAGTAAGGCCGAAGGGGAGGAGTAATTGTTCAAGGGGAGCTCGCAATCAGAGAAACAATAAACGCCAGCCCGATGATCAAGACGTCAGACGATAGATGCTACAATTGTGGCAAGAGAGGACATTATGCTCGAGAATGTCGGTTCAAGAAGAAAGTTCAAGCGAACGTGGCAACGTAAAAGACAATCGACATGACAAGAGTCATGAAAGTAGAAGCGAAGACGATTTGGACGTCGAGGCTACATGTACGGTTGCAACTACCGACTCAAAGGAGGAGCCAGAAGAGAAGCATGAGGTTGCTCTGACTGCGGTGTCCAAGTCAGAGAGAATCAACTACGAGAGTGACTGGATTGTCGACTCCGGTTGCTCAAAGCACATGACGGACGACATCAAGAAACTTGAGGACTTGGAGAAGTATAATGGAAGGCAGGTGATCGTGACCACCAACAACTCCAAGTTGCTGATCGCCTACGTCGGTAAGACAACGATTCCATCTCGCTTCAATCCAAAGCAGATCGAGTTGCAACGAGTCTATCACGTTCCTGGTATGAAGAAGAACCTATTGTCAGTCTCACAACTGACCACACAAGGCAACTATGTGTTGTTCGGACCGCATGAGGTTAAGGTGTACGTCAATATAAAGGCGTCAGGCACACCGATCATGGAAGGCCGAAAAATGGAGTCGATATATGTGATGTCAGCAGAGTCGGCTTATGTAGACAAGACTCGAAGGAACAAAACATCCGATCTCTGGCACGCAGGACTAGGGCACGTGAGCTATCACAAGCTGAAACTCATGGTCGAGAAGTCAATGGTCAAGGGCTTATCAGACGTGGAGGTACGCACTGACATAGTATGTGCGGGATGTCAATTTGGTAAGACGCATCAAGTTCCTTACCAGCAATCCAAGTTTAGAGCTAAGGAGCCCTTGGAGCTTGTCCACTCAGATGTCTTTGGCCCGATCAAGAAAACTTCTATAAGCGGCTCAAAGTACATGATGACATTTATCGACGACTTCTCGAGGTATGTGTGGGTGTACTTTATGAAGAAAAAATCTGAGACACTTTTCAAATTCAAGGATTTCAAAGAGAAGGTGGAAAGTGAGCTCAATAAAAAGGTGTAGTGTCTTCGCACTGATAATGGAAGAGAATATGTATTAGATGAGTTTGACACCTACCTAAAGAAGCACAAGATTCGACGACAGTTAACCTATCCCAACACCCTGTCACACCCCGCTGCCCCGGGCATGACAGATCTCGTCGCGACTACACGCGCCGCGTGCAGCCGCAAGGCTTACCATCCTATTTTCAGCACAATTTACCATGTATTTACTATACTTATGGCAGCAACATTGTCCCAAGACCAACAAACACAGCTTGTACATCATGTAAATGGAAATTTCAACATTCCCTCCCTTGTATACACAAGTATCTAGCCATAAAGGCATCCATTTCCCATCAGTTTAACAAGTCCCATCCCAAGACATTTCAGTTCTATCATAGCAACACACAAGACAAGCATTTACATAACATACAAGCACAGATTTACATGGCAAACAATTACACAATAACATACAAAAGCATAGCAAAACATGGCCGTTACTTAGGCTTAATCCTTTCCTGCGCTTGCACCCGACTTCTAACCTTGAACCCATGAAAATATGGAAACGTGAGAAAGGGAACCATTTCTCAGTGCGGTATTTAGTTCCAGCCACGCATGAACCTGAAGCTTCATGTTGCGGAACTAAATACGCAACCGAAATAAATAAGAAAATAGCTTTACATAATATAAGTTTCAGCCATAAAATCTTTAAAACAATATGCAATGCATAGGCCAGCCGATAGAGGTTAGGAAATCAAATAACACAAGAATGCACAAAAGCCAGCCATAATTTGGTTCCTAACCATGCAATCTACAAGGCTGGTTCTATGTCAATTCAACTTGCAAGCCATTCCAATACAATAGACCGCGATTTACCGACGCCGAGGTTGTCAACGGCCTAACCAATCGATCCATCAAACTGTACTAATGCTGAGGACATTTACCCCCTCAATCATGAGTCCCGGAACATAAGCGCTTATCTCACGGCCCTTGGAACAACGGTTCATGACGTCGCTTTCCAAAGATGCAAATGCCATTCATCACACAATAGTACATCCTTACCATTCCATTACCAATTCAGCGATCCAACAAAAATACCATCCAATGTGCATGTCATATACTTACCAATTCCTTTCCTGTCCAAAGTCATGTAATATAGCAATTCATATATGCAAATTACATGCAAGTCATGCACAAACAGTCATACAACATGCATACATATATATACTTTTACTTCCAAAATATGAAATTTCGGGCTCAGGTGGAATCCGCACCTTTACACCTAATTACCGACCCGCTGTCGCTTAGGCGTTGCCGATGCCTCACCGCTCGGGTCCCTCGCTTCGTGTCCTGCAAAGTCTGGTTCATATACACAAAACCCGTGGGTTACAATCATGCATAACTAGCACCTATCTCATGCTGTTTTATGGACAACTCACCAGACTTGACACCGCTACATGGCTGGTTTGCGGTGAAAGAACCGTTTCTAACACCGCACAATCCTATGTTGCTCACCGCAACTACACCGTCACTTGGCCATGCTACTGTCCTACCATGCTTATGCTCTCTACATGCATGTGGCATGCTAAGGCATGGTTACAGGACCCTAGTTGACACCGCAACATCACTGTCCTACCACGCATCAATACCGCTAGGGCTTGGTTCGGTATGGCAGCCATGAACTCAACTTGGCAGCAGCCCCTGCTACTTGCTTGGCCTGGTTTGAGTGGTTTACAGGCTAAACCATGCACTATACCTTGCTCTCGACTGTCCCAGCTATCCCGCTATGGTCCCGGCTAGTTGTTACACCGTCAAACTCACTCAAACTGCACTATAGATGGTCTGTTTTTGGGGCTGGACATGGCAGTACGAATTTTTCCAAAGGAGGAGGCTTATGGCTGGGGAGGGACAGCTCAATAGGTGGGAGAATAGGTGTCAACAAACCCTTATTTCCCTGGTCCAAGCAGCTGCTAGGTGTCAACATACTATGGCTGGTCAAAGGAGAACTTGGACTCTCCTAACTGAACAGCTCCATTAACCAACCTACTGGACTGGTCCATTATTGCTACTCACTGGACATCTCCAATACCTACTGTCCAAAATGCTAAGTATACGATACACACTTGGGAAAGTGGTCTAAACACCGTTCTGACTTACGGTTTATGACCGGCAGTCAATACATCACGCTTTGGCTTAACCAACAGTCATACTTTGGGTCCCTGCTACAAATCATTTTCAATGCCAATTAGCCTATTTTCATGATGCATGAGATGCATTACAACACATGCAAGGCTGTTTCATGGTCAATCGTTATCATAGCGGGACAAGTACCGCTTTCAGCCACGCTTTACATGGCTACAACTCATGTCTGGACATTGACGGACCGCAATTACATGGGTCTCTGGTCAGTATAGGTCTCAAATATCACCACCCCCTAATATACAGGATGCATTTTGGAGCAAAACACAATACAGTATATTCCAACCCTTGAATTTTCCCCACGCTCTAAGGCCTGGTTGCATGGTGTTACATGACAGGGACATGGTAAAAAACAACCGTCTCTCACACACCCCACAACAAAATAGCATAGCAGAAAGGAATAATCGACACATTGCCGAAACATGTCGAACCATGATACACGCCAAAAATGTGTCAGGAAGATTTTGGGCCAAGTGCATGAAAATGGCAACACACGTCATCAACCGTCTATCTCAAGAGAAGATGTGTTTTATCTCACCATTCTAGAAACTTTGGAAGATCAAACCCACAGTTAGTCATTTCAAGGTTTTCGGTTGCGTGTGCTATGTGTTCGTTCCTGATCATCTTCGAACAAAGTTCGACAAGAAGGCGGTACGGTGTATCTTCGTCGACTACGACGATGAAAGAAAGGGTTAGAGGTGCTATGATCCTAAAAATGGGCGTATCTAAACCTCAAGGAATGTAGTCTTCGACGAAGCTTCGTCATATTGGTCATCTAAAGATATAATCCAACCAGAAGCGAAAGACGTGGATGCGGAGATAGAAGAGATGCCAAGAGACGTAGCACGAGATGATCACGAAGTCCAAAGTGACGGCGATATGATCTCAACTCCTTCAAAGCCCAAGAGTCCATGACAGACAGGAGTGCACGAGAAGTTGAAGATGTAACTCCACAACTGCCAAAAGAAGTTGAAGAAATACCTCCACCACTTCGAAGATCGTCTCGAGAAAGACGTCCAAATCTGAAGTATGCGAACATCGCACTCATCGAGAATGTTGAGCCAACGTCAAATGAAGAAGTGACAAAGTGTGACAACTGTAGAAAAGCAATGAAAGAGAAGATGACGACTTTCAGGCAAAACAAAAAATGGGAGTTAGTACCTAAGCCAGAAGGAGTGAAGTCAATTTCGTGCAAATGGATAAAGTAGGTGAAGACTCAAAGAGACACATAGATCAATAAATATAAGATTCGACAAGTCACACAAGAATGTAGCGACACAACTCGAAAGTATCGAAAGACAATAAGAAGTTCAAGGAGATGTGCAAACAACTTGGGGTCGTTAGAAGAACGAAAGTTAAAGAAGGAGTCAACGCTGAGAGGGAGTGTTAACATAGTCATTGTTGACCCATATTTTTAAAAGCCCACTACACTAGGCCCAATTCGGATCAAAGTAACAAATCAAGAATAGACTAGAAGATTCTCAATAAATCATGAAAACTTGCTAATGTCGGTTAAAAATAGAAAAGTGTAGAAATTTCAATATGCTTCCTAGAACCGACATATGAATAGTATAAATAGGTCATGTATGCATCCTTTTCAATCTAAGTTAAGTTAAATAAAACAAATACTAGTTCAAAGAAGTAAGGTGCTAGTTGTAGTTAGAAGGTGTAGGAATATATTGAATAGTAGAGTTGTAATTTTGGAGGTACAATATTAAAGAAGTAGATATTGTAACGATAGTTTGAGTGATAATAAAGAAGTAAATTTTAGTATAGCGTCTCGCCTCTACTCAACATTTATTTACTTTAGAATTGAATCAGTAGCTGAAGGATATGAGATGCCTCAGTTTTGTGTATATTATTTGAGGGCATAAACTCATGGGGATCAGGTTGTGTTGTTTTTTTATTTACTAAGGAAATTGGTAACGTTTTTAGGTTATGCCTGTATCGAATTTTATTTCTTTAATGCAAAGCCTACGGGTTTCTTTTTTTTTAAAAAAAAGTTCGATTATGTACTCTGTTTTTTAATTTTTTTCCCCCTAACAATCGTCTTATCCTTTATAAAATCCTCAACTTTATACAGACATCCAGTACACGCATTCCAATTTGCACGCTTATTACTTATGACAGCACAAACCAAACAAATGATACACACTTATTACTTTAAAAAAAAAAATGATGCAACTAAAATAGTCAAAGGAACCTAGTAATTCAATAATTCATTCAATAAATCATATCACATGACTTTCAAATCTTTTGTTTCTTTCCTTGTTGAACTCTACCGTCTAACATAATCCTTTCATAGACTACGTCATTGTATGATGTTTTCCTGATTGACTGATTCAATGAACGAACTAGTATGATCCTCCATCAAATTTTTTTTTGAGACATCCTTTTAATTTATTTAATTGACCGCTTCCACTTCAATTTAAAAATGCATCTCTTTCTTTATCATCTACTTTTGTCAGAGGCTAAATTGGGAAAAAGTTCTAGACTTCTAGTTCAGTCTAAGCGAAGAGCTTAATATTTACATTCACATAAATTAAATCTACACCATGATCAAATTATTATAATAATAAATATTGAAGCATATTAAATGTACATCATTTTTGTTATACCGTAATATAGAAATATGTGGCCATACTAAAATATGAGTTGCTTATTATAAACGATCGTATAATATTCATCCGAATAAAATTTCTCTTTAATATAGTAATATGGGTTATTTCTCCTTCCTTTTATAGTTTACCTTTCTTTGGCATTTTTTTAGTTCTAAATTTGCGAATTCTTGTTTTTTTTTTTCTTTTTATGATTACTTTTACCTCCCAAAAATTGTACGTACCGATTTATATTATTTTTCAATATAAAGGTTAGGTCTTGGCCTTTATTTTCCTTCAAAAGGAAGTTGTATGCTTCTCACCAACCAATTCATCACGTTATCACAGCTGACTCCACCAATTTGGTTCAAAATTCCCTTAAATTGGCACCATTTTTGTTCTGCTACACAAATATAAGGTATGATTGTGGGTTAATCAATTCTCAAGTTTTTATTATTATTAAGTTATGACGAGTTATTTCTACTATTAATTATGTACTTATTATCATGGTCCTGTTGATAGCTTCAATTGGAGCAAATTTTTTAAAATTTTATGTTATGATCTTTTGCTTGTCGTAATTTCTAACTTTCCCAACATTCATTGCAATGTCGGTTAGCAACCATTTATTTTTTTTTTTCACTCTTCTTTGAAGGGGACCTGAATCAATTCCTGGAGGCATCACACAAGTAGTAAAATTTTGATAATTGTAATATGATTTGTACATGAAATCAATACTAGATGGAGAGCCATCAATTAAGGGCAACTTGATTTTGTGTATTGTATATATAACTCGTCATGTATATGTCAAGTTGGAACTATGTTGTAGGGGACTGGAGGGAGTCTGGCCTTCCATTCCCCTCTTATTTGATTTTTCTTTAAGCATGTTATATTGGATTTTGTTAATTTACTTAAAAAAAAACAGTGCTGTTAATGTTCTTCAAGCCAAAACCAGAAGTGCTCATTAATTATACACAATGCTAGTTAGAAATTAATAGCTTAAATAAATAAACAACGTGAATTCCTAATCCAAAAAAAAAAAAAAAGAATCCATTTCAAATGTATTGGCAAAGGATTTTCAACGAGATCATCTTGGGTTCTATTATTTCGGAAAGTATATTTTTAAATCCATGAAATTGGAGAACTCTTAGCTTTTTTCAGTATCATTCTTTATTTTGAGAATTATTAGGCATATAGTGAATTTTTTTACAAAAAAAATAGATATTCCCCACCACAAAAGTCAGAAATTAGATTTTCCACTGCAATATTTCAATATTGTGTGGCACATATATATCTATTTTTTTCCATAAAATTTGTAGAAAGAGTTCGTATATTTATTTTGAGAATCAAGCAATATAAAAGTTCCTCATTTGTATGTTTTTTTTTCCTATCAGCATCAATAATGTCATTATAGATTTGTACGATTTTTAGAAAACGTGGTAAAGGTAAATTTAAATTAATAGATATATGCTATTTTTATCGAAATATACAATCCTAAAAACTTGTCTTATTATTACTGTTTTTTTTTGTTAAACTATGCTTAGCAAAATACAAAATTATTTTGTACTGTTAAATATAAGCATCATCAAAATATAATTTATGGTAAAACTGGACTCTTAACTTTATTCACTAAAATATGGGTTGCTTATTACCTCAATCTGTGAACAAAGTTTTAATAAACTAAAGAATCATCAAAATATAATTTATGATAAAAAATTTTCATAGTTGTCTCCTTTTATATTTTCTAATTTTGCCTTATTTGCATTAATTCAGATTGACTAAAAAAGAAACTACATTAAATGAATGAAAAAAAAATTGTATTATTGTTATTTTCATTCTAACATTCAGTCTAAGCGAAGAGCTTAATATTTTCATTCATAAATTAAATCTACGCCATGATCAAATTAGATTATAATAATAAATAAAGCATATTAAATCAATCATTTTTGTTATACCGTCATATAGAAATATGTGGCCATACTAAAATATGAGTTGCTTATTATAAACGATCGTACAATATTCATCCGAATAAAATTTCCATTTAATAATATAGTAAAATGGGTTGCTTCTCCTTCCTTTTATAGTTTACCTTTCTTTGGCATTTTTTTAGTTCTAAATTTGCGAATTATTGTTTTTTTTATGATTACTTTTACCTCCCTAAAATTGTACGTACCGATTTATATTTTTTTTCAATATAAAGGTTAGGACTTGGCCCTTATTTTCCTTCAAAAGGAAGTCGTATACTTCTCACCAACCTATTCATCACGTTATCACTGCTGACTCCACCAATTTGATTCAAAATTCCCTTAAATTGGCACCATTTTTGTTCTGCTACACAAATATAAGGTATGATTGTGGGTTAATCAATTCTCAAGTTTTTATTATTATTAAGTTATGACGAGTTATTGCTACTATTAATTATGTACTTATTATCATGGTCCTGTTGATAGCTTCAATTGGAACAAATTTTTGAAAATTTTATGTTATGATCTTTTGCTTGTCGTAATTTCTAACTTTCCCAACATTCATTGCAATGTTGGGTAGCAACCATTTATTTTGTTTTTCACTCTTCTTTGGAGGGTACCTGAATCAATTCCTGGAGGCATCACACAAGTAAAATTTTGATAATCGTAATATGATTTGTACATGAAATTAATTAAGGGCAACTTAATTAATTTTGTGTATTGTATATATAAGTCGTCATGTATATGTCAAGTTGGAACCATGTTGTAGGGGACTGGAGGGAGTCTGGCCTTCCCTTCCCCTCTTATTTGATTTTTCTTTAATCATGTTATATATTGGATTTTTTTAATTTACTTAAAAAGAAATGCTGTTAATGTTCTTCAAGCCAAAACCAGAAGTGCTCATTAATTATATATACACAATGCTAGTTAGAAATTAATACCTTAAATAAATAAACAACGGAATTCCTAATCCAAAAATAAAAAAAAAAGAAAAGAATCCATTTCAAATGTATTGGCAAAGGATTTTCAACAAGATCATCTTGGGTTTAATTTCGGAAAAAGTATAATTTAAAATCCATGAAATTGGAGAACTCTTAGGTTTTTCAGTATCATTCTTTATTTTGAGAATTATTAGGCAAATAGTGAATTTTTAAAAAAAATAGATATGCCCCACAACAAAATTCAGAAATTATATTTTCTACTCTAATATTTCAATATTGTGTGGCACATATATATCTTATTTTTTCCATAAAATTTGTAGAAAGAGTTCGTATATTTATATTGAAAATTAAGCAATATAAAAGTTCCTCATTTGTATGTTTTTTCCCTATCAACATCAATAATTTCATTATCGATTTGTATGAATTTTAGAAAAAGTGGTAAAGGTAATTTTAAACTAATAGATATATGTAATTTTTATCGAAATATGCAATCCTAAAAACTTGTCTTATTATTATTGTATTTTTTTTTTGGTAAACTATGCTTAGCAAAAAAACAAAATTATTTTGTACTGTTAAATATAAGCATTTTTATTCAATCACTTTTTAAAATCAATTTTTTAAGTTCCATGGTATCTGATCACCTCAACCTGCCAAAAAGAAAATTCGCTAGCATTAATTGCACTTGTTACTAACATAAGATCGCAACGATTCTTCGTTTAGCTAAGTCCTAATACCTAACAATAGCTTAATAATATGTTTTAATTTTTTTTGTCTAATATTAAGCTATCTTTAATATTATTTTCTTTCTTTATTTACGCACGTATGAGAGCATATATTTTTGCTGGTAATCTAAGATATATATTAAAAACCGTGGCCGATATTTAAACTTGAAATATCGGTCAAAAATAGAGTTAATTTTTTTTACACTGTTATTTATATAAATTAAAAATAGTTTAAAAGTTAAATATATTTGGAAATCTAAGGTAGATATATTTGGAAGTCTAAGGTAGTTCATGTCTAACCTATAGGAAAAAAAAAATTTATCCCCTCATACGACATGCAATCTGAGCCCTCCAATTTTCATTGATCGATCAATCTGAATATATTCTAGAAGTTTACCCTTCTTAATTAAAAGCCATGATTGCATTGGCTTTTAATTAAAATATTTTTTGATTAAATATATTAAAAATAATTGTACCAATCATCTAAGATAGTTTTTTATATATAAAGTAAATATAAAATAGATATATTGGAAACATATATTTCTTTATATATTGATATATTGATAGATTTAGCCATCAAAATTTATCAAATGGCGGCGAAGCCGCCTACCCCTCATCTAGTTAAATATAATATGGAGAGAGTGCGCAATGATTTAATGTTATTATTCTTGTAGGGAGGTCTCGTTTACACCTAATTAATGTCGACAATAGACTGGTCGGAGCTTCC